>JAHWFP010005532.1:0-30649 GCA_023313725.1 Lithobius niger
AAACTCGGATGGAACTAATATAGGAATGAATGTAACACGTTTCAATAGGGACTTTTTTTGAGTTTCAAATTCTCCTCCCCCAACCCTTTAAATTCTTGGTTTTACTCAATACTACAAACACAGAGCATTACTACTTTTTTGCAATGAAGAAATATCTACAACCCTTGAGGACTGTTCTGTAAAATTCTCACTTGACGGAGTAGTCATTCAGGGTTTATCTGTAAGTTGTTTTGTGTTACACATTCACGACTTACCGAAAGGTCCCAGCCGGTAATTGATTGAAACCAGGATAACGTCTTCATCTAGGAGGAGACCAGGGCCATACCAAGAGGAATCGGAACTTCCAGATATGAAAGCTCCACCATGAATAAAAACCATGACTGCCATCTTTGGAGCAGTTTCATTCCCAGGATACTATATGAATTGTGCAAGAGAGTTAGTTAAAATAAGTTTTCATTAACGTAAAATCAGAGAAAAATGAATTAGCACACAGAATAAAAGATGGGGGTATTTAATAAAACATTACCTTAAATATAACTTTCGTATATTATAGTTAAAAACAATATCTTTCGTATGGCATATCTGGGTTCTACTGCAGTAGTAGCGGACTACATACGTAACTAGATTGGATCATATGGCCGCCGAAAGTCTTACGTATTCAATTGATTTGTACTGTTGCCGCTTTCTGTCAGACCAGCGCAGTACTTACAGTTAAAAGAATGCCAACGCTCCTTTCCTTGGAACACTTTCCGGATATTGGAACGTTTTGCGATTTATTCCAAAACGCAAGAGAAATAGCTTAACTATGGCTGTGCGATAACTTTAAAAACTGTTTAAAATGCATTTATAAATAAAAATTTCTCATGCAAATCTAAGTAAAATTTAAATTATTATTTAATTTTAATAATAGATGTCACGATTCACCAATCAAAGTTTCCCCAATGAGATTTGCTTTTTCAATTGACAATACAGACCTCGAACAGCTACACCTTGAAGAAATGGGCCAGTCGTGTCGGACATTTTGTATACCCCCCTAATATTGTTAAGATTAGGCCTGGATAGTTTACTGGTCATGGGTTTAGTAAAGTAGCACTTTGGAACTCTACTGGGTGCGACCACATGTAATTTGGCCTAAATTTGTGTGCGATCGTTTTTGTTTAACTGTTTGGCAGTATATTCTATCATGCCTTAGCAAGTAGGAAAGAGAAATTATGCCAAATACGGAAATTAACTGTTCCCTATAGTGCACAGAATGATAAACAAGTCAGTAGTAGAATTCCTGTCGCCATGTGGGTACGCTCAGCTAAACTAGCAATTCTCTCCGCTGCAGAGAGAGCCAGAATTTACAATGGATGGCGCCACTTAGCACACCTGCCGCGTCGTTATTTGTGTCGGCATTTACGCTAGGAGTTTTTGCCTAGCTAAGCATAGGCAACCCATGCTATTGGTTAAACCTTATAGGTAATTTTTAACTTTTGCATCCGGTGTTATAACGGGTAGCGATTTCGAGTGTATGATATGCAGTCAAGTGAAGGGAAAAGTGGAATTACCACGTGAAGGGTACGTTAAAAAAATGTCCGTTTATTAACATCGCCTTAAAACCCACAATGGTTTTTAGATATGCTGGAACGCTGTAATTAAAACAGACTGATAATGTTAGATTACTGTTGTACATGGTTGTTTTTTTTTTTTTTTGGTATGTTGAATTATGTGGTAGGATATTGTTTGATTCGAGCAGGGTTAACTACATAAAGACCATTTATTGACATTGAATAACGGTATATTTACAAGCCTAATCTAGGGGTGAACTGTCCCATCCACCCGACCGACAGGTTTTCGTGTAAGATTTTAAAACTCTTACTCGTGATTTGAAAGACATAGATGTAAATGAAAGGGTAATAATAGTAAAGATACTTAAGGGTACGAAAGGATAAAAAAGGTACGAGAGGATACAAAGGGATAAAAAGGAAAAAGAATTAATGTTCTTTTCAGGTGCTAAGGTTATCTCGGTACGGGACGGGACAATTTTGATAGAAAATGCCTAGGATTTTTTACATAAAAGCATGAGTAAAAAACGGTACTAATTGGGGCATTAGGGTACGAAACGACACATCGGCTAATAAATGCTACATAATATTACAAAAGGGTACGAAACGGGACATAAGCGTACAACAGGTCACATCGACTAAGAGTGCTACATAAAGGTAAAGAAAGGTAGGGAAGGGTACATGAGGGTACCAAAGGAAACATCGGGTACGAAATGCTACACATAATAGTACAAAAGGGTACGAAAGGGTACATGAGGGTACAAAAGAACTCATCGGGTAAGAAGTGGTACATAATGGTAAAGAAGGGTAGGAAAGGGTACATGAGGGTACAAAAGGACACATCAGGTAAGAAATGTTTCATAATAGTACAAAAGGGTACCAAAGGGCTAAGGGTACAAAACTATACATCGGGTTAGAAATGCTACATAATGGTACAAAAGGGTACGAAAGGATACAAAACAGTATAAAAGGAGTGTAACTAGGTGCTCTGATCTGTGCCCATTCATTACCATACTTGTTACGTCTTAACTTTAATGCTCCTATTTGCCGTAGAACTCGTAAGGAAAATTTGAAATTAAGTATGGTTAAAACTTTATCGTGGATACACAGATAGATAAACTGGCGCAGGACGAGACGTTTCTTTACTCTGATGCATTCCGAGCGTCATTAATAAACAGGCAATACAAACAGGTTTATTTACAGGTAGAAAACGTAAGCCTTGTCGCTACACATTTAAGTTGTGAAGGAGGAAACTAAATATAATTGCAGTATTAAACAAACATATTTTGCCTAGGTAAGTAATTGTTGTCATCAGAAACCAGTAATTGTGGGCGTGAGATCTCAACGATTTACCTAATTTAGACATAAGCCTCGCCTTTGTTTGAGACTTTTCTCATCGATTACTCTTTCCTTTCGTGAGCACACTCGGTATATCCGACTGTTCATGGCTTTTCTCATATTGGAATGCGTAGCAACTGCCGCTATTACTAATCCCTGCATATGGAATTTTGTTACCTGCAAGGCGCTTCCAAGATAGATTGTCGTATCGATGATTTGCATTGTTTTCTGGGGCGAAACCAACAATAAACGTGCCTGGTGTTAGTGTAAGTGAGATTACCTGCGTTGTGAAAACATTCAGGAAGAGACAATCTTCTTCCCCAGTAATGGCCGAACTTTTGAATAGGTCACGTTGAATGCATTCGTGTCCATCTTTAGTTGCATCAAGTGGCGTTCCTTTCCAAGGGGACTTGGGTACTGGAGTCTGAAATGAAAAACGCAACGTATACCATTAGCTAAATAAATGAATAAAATAACATTACGCAGCACACTTGTGAGCATTAAAAAAAAAACAATCTTATCGACTGCATATTTATGAAGAATAGCAACCGAAGTTTCACAGTAGGCCTACGAACGAAATGAAAATGATAAAAGACTTTAACCCATTCTATGTAAGCTTCCGTATGACCATATCACACATCCTTTTAATTTTTCAAATGTAGCTGGACCCTAGGTCGTCATCTTGAACAACATCAAATGTCCGACATGTTTTGGAATGGTCGCGTATACAGTTACGGTGCAATACTCGGTATTTATTTGTTACCGTTTTGTATTTGTTATCGTTGTTATATTTAAAACAATTGCGACTGAAGACCATGTCTGCAGAGTTTCTCCTTTCATTAAAGAAAACTTGCTTACTTGCTCATGCACTGTATTTCTGGTTAGACCGCGTCCAAGTCCCTCTGACCACTGCTTTCACTAGCAGGTATGATCGAATTTTAATGGAGAATGAATTTTAACAGGCATGGTAGGCTTACATATCTATATTTTCATGCTAGTGTTTTTAAATGTAACGCTCGACAAAGTTAACAAACGAATATTGCAATTTTTTTTTCTTGAGGGGAGGGGGAGGTTGTTTATTGTGTATACTGGAGAATTTATTCAGGCATAGAGGAAATACACGAATCCCAATATCTATTGATAAACTTATTTGCCGACTGCAGTGCCACAACTAGATATTTTCAAAGAAGGGTGTAAGAGTGAAGTTGAGGGCCCCAAAGACTACACAGTTTTGGGTGCCAGTTTGCGGCCAATTTTACAGTAGTTTTATGTACAAATTTAGGACTCCTGTTTTGAGTTAGGGCCCCTTTGCCTCATGGGCCCGGGTGTCTTCCACCAATCGACTAAGCTATTAATACCGGGAATGCAGGTCTCTTTTACACTACTTTATTTTATTTCGTATCAGTCCGGTTTCGGCCTACGTTATAGAAAGCTTAATATACAAAAATAGTTTACTTGCATTGCTTTAAAAGTGAACTTAAATGCTAAAAGATAGCTTAGATAGCACAGGCGTTTGACCTGAGATCCGGAGTTCGTTGGTTTGACGACAGCTGCGACTTTCGACAATTTAAGCTTCACATTACACAATCTATACTTCTCACACGCTACTCGTGGATGGCTACACCTATAAATTCGCATGATTTTAAACGATTAAAAAGCTAGCAATAATGTAATAGACATTCGTACTCAAGCAAAAGGCCTGACATGGAACAGTTACGTTCTCTGATAGCCAGCTTAAAAGAAGTCGCAAGTATAGGTAACACAAAAGAAACAAGCGGCTGCAGCGACTGCCTAGTCGCACAGGTCTTCTGTACGGTTCCTCCACATGTAATCTTGAGGCGCACACCTCTATCACGCACCAAGGGCTATCTCTACTATACTGATCTAAAAGCAATAACCATGAAAGCTGCCAGTTAAAAATGTCTTAGCTTTTAGGCCTATTTACATTATAGGCGTAATTTTCAGCTCTTAGGCCTAATTTTAACCAGAATTTTTAATTTAATAAGTGCAGCTAACGGAGATTTGGATTGTATAGTAAGCATATTCATTTTTGCAACACGGTGTGCCTTCGGCCACACAATTACAGTGTTACAACATAACGCACAACGTAGCCTATATAGATCAGTGGTAGTACGGAAGTGACGAGAGAGACGCTGTTGATGAAGCAACTTGACGTTGCCGTAGTAACATGATTTTAGGCCTAAATTCTCATTTTTTAGGCCTAATTTTTTTAATGCAGTTTTAATTTCGTAATTAGCAGATAGGCCAAATGGAGAATTTGGTTCGACGGTAAGCCTATTCATTCATGCAACAATGCGACGAGACTATTGTAAACGAAGCTAAAAGCCATTTGTTTTTATTGCGTGTTATCTTAGGATTTCAATTCGACGATCAACCGTTATTATTTAATTTAGTTAGGTCGAAGAAGTCTGTTAGCTATAAGGAAGTAACAATGTTTTAATTTGCTATGTTTTAAACTAACTTTTGACACTGAATCTAACGATGTAAGCAGTGGTTGTCAATATCTGCTACCGTTGCGAAGTTGAAAAAAGCGACGGACGGATGGACGGACAAAGTCGTTGCAATAGTCTTCTCAGCCGGTACGGCTGTACAGAAGACTAAAATGGCAATAGAAATAAATATAAATTATGACCTTGAATCGACGAGATCCAGTCGGCGGTTCAGCATATGGAATTCCCCTATAAGCGTAGATCGTCCTTCCCTTCTTTGTTTTTAAAAGACTTCCTCTTATTTCACCACCATTCTTCAGTTTCACGATGAACTCTTCAGCATAAATGCTCACCCAAAACCACAAGAGAGTTAGGAGGAGGAGAAGAACTGCACTTCGAGTCTTCATTTTGTAAATTCTTTCATGACTGAAGAGAATGAAGCCAGGTGTTTTGTATTTACCTTTTATCACGCATCCACAAATCTTGTCATTAGCGCAATCTATCACTGACATCAGCGCATGAAGGCCATCAGCCCCAAGGGCACGACGAGCGACACGTTTATGTAACGTGATGGAAGAAGTGACAAATAAAACGAAGTGACCGTCACCTTCACCTACTGACGAAAAAAGCTTTTATGGAAGACACCAAGAGATGGTGCTCTTGTGTACACTAAGCGTGGCGACTAAATAGACACAATGAATTTGGGGTAATTATATGCAAGAGTTAATTTTTACGCTATCGACTTAAACCCGTCGAATCCTTTCATCATTCCGGTTCGGAAAATCATAATGAAAACCTGCACAAACGCTTATTTATTTATTTTTTAAATTATGAATACATGTTAAAACGCTACTCACAGTCTCAGTGAGGCCACACCATACCACGAAACGAGAGCGCCTCAAGAAAACCTGATTTCGACCAGAACATTAGTAAACGGAAAGTATCTCTGGCCGGACAAGCTTTTAGTTTCGGTTTATGATGTGATATGTTTACTTGCAGCGAGTGTGGTAGTGCGCACGAGGCACGTAATTTGAAAAAAAAAAATGACCATCATTTTCTCAACCTGAACAGCAACCTTGATTCACCGCAAATTGCAGATCATACAGAGCAAAAATATAAGACAAATAATTTTTGAAAATGATGGTCATTTATTTTTCAAATTATGTGCCTCGCTAACCTTCCGCAGTGGCTAAAACCGAACACGTAACATCAAAAACACGTAACATCAAAAACCGAACAAAAACTTCTCCAGCCAGAAATAATTTCCGTTTACTAATGTTGTGGTTCAAATCAGCGCAACTAGGAAAGAGCTACGTATTACGCTATCGTCTAAATTCACCTACCTGTCGATTCCTTTCGTCGTTATGGCTCAGAAAAACATTGCGAAAGCCTGCGAAAACGCTTATTTATTTTTAAAAAATTGTTAAAACTTTAAAAAAAATTTAAAACGCTACTCACAGCCATAATACGGCCGACGCTATACCTCTCACTTCGCAGTATGGCGTCGGCCACATTATGGCTCTGAGTAGCGTTTTAAAATTTTCCATTTACAAATTTCAAATTTTTCAAATTTTTGCATTCGTTCATATACCAATTCTCTTCGGTTCTCAGGCCGTACAGTACGTAGAGAGGAGAAAAGGTCGAAAGCCCTAAAAAGGGCAAAAAGATAGCCAGGAAGGCCAAAACTGATAAAAAAAAAAGTGAATAACAAGCTAAAAAAAAAGGCCCCCGTTAAAAAAAAAAAACCTCAGCTTGCCCTTATATTGGAAGTTGCCCCTGCCCTCTTTGATTTCTGTGCACGTTACTGCCAAAATTTAAAACATTAAAAGAACAGCTGGTTACGTTTCGATGTGCTGATGCACACCCTCATTAGACATGAGAAACAAGGAAGAGGTAAGCAGAACAAACGAACAAAGATATCACGTGACTAATAAGAATAAGAGATTGAATTACTTTCAGTAACACAGTCTATACGAATTAGAGACTGAATTATTCCAGTAAGACAGTCTACAATGAACCAACAAATAAAATATAAAATTAATATGTGTACAACTAAATATTCACAATTTCTTTTGAAATAGTCGAATATTAAAACTTTGGTTCAACATCTGGTAAGACAAAGCAAAAGGCGACGGGATGGGGGAGGGAGGGAATTAGGCGAACGTGACTGACGTGACCGTTTTAGTTTCTGTTGTTTTACATTCTTTCCCAATACTATGAGTTTCAGACGTATGCTACATTTTTTTTTCGGGATTGAATTAGAAAATAGTGACCAACGGTTTCCACTTTTAACGTCTGGACCTACTACGTGATGATTGGGGGTGCTTTTAGGTTTGAAATTATATTGACTGGATCCACATTGCGAAAAAAATGCTTAGGTGCTATTTTAGATCTAACAGGGTTTGTTACTGCACTTCCCTGAACGCGGCAGACAAGTTAATAAAACATAATGGTTTTCTATGCCCTTTTCGTGACAAAATGTTTGTACAGTAATTATGAAAATAGGAGTAAGTGTTTAATAATATGTGTCACAAATGAGTTAATACAACGTTTTAAGAACTCTATACTCCTAATTTAATTGGGGGGGGGTTATGTGAAAAGCTGTTTCCAAGTTTAAAAAATAAAATATCAAATACATGGCTCATCTTATTTTTGTGTCGAAAACCTGGCGAAGGCGTTTTCACAAGTATAAAATCTATACCATGGGCCATGGCTGGTTGCCGTGATGTCATCATTAGTTAGCCAATGACGAACGAGAATAGCATATCTTTGGCCGTGTGAGTGGAAACCGGACAGAAGGTTACTTGAGGAAAGCTCACCAGGCATTAGCTCACCGTCAGAAGCTCACTCAAACGCTCAAAGGCTCACCTATTTTCTAAATAAAAGGGACAAAAACTCACTTTAAATTTATCTTATTTGTTTCTCATTTATTATTCATTACACATTTTTTAATGCTCATGCAAATTGCACCCACCATAATATTTATTTAGTTTAATTTATTTTGTTTATTTTATTTTATTTTATTTTATGATTTATTAACTTACATTTATGTAATTTAGGCCTAGTTCGCATTTATTATTTATTAAACATTTAATATTTATTATCTTTGATTCCTTATTTATCGTTTGCTCAACCCACACGTCTTGCTCATCCCACACACCTTGCTCATTACAAATGCAAATTACACCCACCCACCGTAAGCGGTATTGGTACCATTCCAAATTTCCCTGTCTGTGGTGTAAGCCAAATCATTAAGCCAGCGCACGTTTTTTTTGCATTTCTAAGTCATGGAATTAACTACGACCAACAAGAGAAAACGAAAGCTTTTGTTCCAAGGGCACGAATACGCAGTGAAAAAAGAATACCCTGACCGGGTCATTAAAATAGCAATGCAAACGCCATGTTTTTTAAAATAATGAATATTTTAAAAAATGTTTAAAGTATTTGAAAACAGTGAATGTTTAATAATTTTTTTTTTTTTTTGTTAAGTGAGCTTTTGTTTCGGTGAGCTTTTTGGATAGGTGAACTTTTGTCCAGTGAGCTTCTGACGGTGAGGTAATGACTGTCGAGCTTTTGCCCAGTGAGCTTCTGTCCTACAACCACTCGCGTCACGTCAAACAAGCCTGGCGCGTGCTATAGACACTTTTACATGAAACGAAATATACTGTGTGTGCTCGCGTGTTGCTCTGGGTTGAATTGATGGTTTTGGAAAATACTAGCTGGAACCGTACATCCTGCATGTGATGGGTTGAATTCGCCGTTCTGTCTTCTTCCAGTGTTTGGTCTTAGCAAGAATTTATATTTATAGGGTTGGGGAGGAGAATTTGTGACTGAGACCCCTCCTGAAATGTCTTAGATTCATTCGTATTAGTTCGTTCTAAGTTTATAGAGGGTGCCATGTGTTTTATGTGTGAATTTCTACTCAGTTTTCAGCTTAAAATTAAGCTAAACTAAACAAAGCCAGCTTGTGTTTTATTATTATTTAGTTTAGCTTAGTTGTAATTTAGTTAACTTTAGATTCGGGCTGAAAAATGAGCAAAAATTACCATAAGGAACAGGTGAGGCCCTCTGAAAACTCACAGAACTAATAGAAACGAATCTAACGTGTTTCAATAGGGACTTTTTCCAGCCGTTTTCCAGAAATCTACTCAAGTATGTGAGTGTGAATGAACAAACGTGAGTGCAAACATCTAAGGTAAGGTTCAACAATTTTAGTACAGCTACAAAGCGAATGTGAGTGTCCTAACATCTGAGGGTATTTCTATAGATGCGTTTTGACCTTACACTTACCTTTATGCCCACTCACACTTGAGGGGATTTCTGGAATACGCCCGTTAAGAGTTACAAATTCTCCTCCCAAACCCTATAAATTCTTGTTCTTAGGAAACTAAAATCACGGTTGCAATATTTAACTCTTTGAAGAATACTTTTAATTTTACACGTCCACAATGCAACCTGGTGTTGTGACCTTGACTCGACCTCCCTGTACTGACATACGAATATTTCGTCTGAAGGAAGTATTAACGGGACTTTCGCGTCTCCTCCCCCCACCCCCATCCCTTCGTCTTCTCGCTTGCCCATACCTGTGCTTGACTCGATGATAAACAACCTTATCACACACACAATTTCACGATCGCAGTCCTCCTTTAACGATGGAACACGACGTGATTGCTGCAACAATGGCTTAGGACTGAGATGCGGATGATGGACACATATCCGGGTATCACGCCTGTTTAAGAATTAAAGAAAATGAAGCTTGCGCCAGATGTTGAAAAAAGGGCGTTACAGACTTGAATAAAATTAAGAATAGCACCGTGAAGAGTTTCTTTTGCTTCAGCGTCACACGTGTCTTTTTCTTGGTGCTTGGGGAATAGACGAATAGATGGCGGCTGCACACCCGACCATCGAACACTACCGAAAATTGAAAAGACCTGTATATAAACGACCTGTCTTGTACCAGCTCAGGTATAAATGATTTGAAATTTTCTGATGATCTGAAACTTGGAACTGAGATCATTTCTGTGCAGAATACCATCGCTCTCACAACTGAGATTGTAAATGTTTCAGACTGGTCAAAAACTTGGCAACTGCCACTCGCTGTTCCAAAATGCGTTACATTCCATATAGGATGCTTAAATCTGAGCCACACATACAGGCTGAACAACATCCCGATGCCTGATGTGGACGAGGTTTACCTTGGAGTGTGGTTTACGTCAAACCTTAAACCCTCCTTGCACTGTAGTAAGATTACTGCTCTGGCTTTCCGTCGGCTTGCAAATGTGAATCGATGTTTTAATTCAGGCAGTATACGGATCAGGGTCTGGGCATTTAAAGTCTTTGTGCGCCCATTACTGGAGTATGCTACCCCCGTGTGGTCGCCTTCCTTGCTTAGAGATATTGATATGGTTGCGTTAGTCCAACGACGATTCACAAAGGGCTTGCCTGGTTTCAAGGAAATTCCGGCCGGAGAACGCCTGGAAAGGCTTAAATTAGAACCTCTGGAACTTCGCAGACTGAAATTCGATCTTGTGCTCACCTTTAGGATTTTGTGAGGTTTCTTATCAGTGGACCTGCCTTTCTTAGACCTGAGACCTGTTCACTCCACTAGAGGCCACTCTTTCAAGCTTTTAGTTCAGCCCTCGAGACTGGAGTGTCGTCGGCCTTTTTTTTTTCTGTGAGGGTGTTTCCTGTTAGGAACTCCCTTAATGAGGAAGCAGTCTCGGCGACCTCTGTAAGTATGTTCAGAAGAATTTTAGATAAATTGCCGCTATCCAGGTTCTTGAGGCGACAGTATTAATTATAAATTACCATGCTGCATTCTGTCGGATTGGAGTCTGTGGCTCACAGCCCTTCCAACGTCCACTCCACTTAGTAGTGGGAAACCTTTTTATTATTTTTATATTATTATTATAATAAGACTAAAAAATAAGTGTACATAACTAGAAGCAATACTAGCACTTGCACAAATTGTTTTTAGCTGCAAGAGTAACCCCAACTCAATGCGTACCTACAGTTCTGCATTCGGACGATTACATAACTTTTACTTGGGGGAGGTGGGAATAAAGAGGTCAGCAAGCATTCTTGGCGGACAGGTGTGGCAGTATTTCCCGTTTTGTCGTGTTGCTTTGCCGGAGACGGAGCCGGACAACGGAGACGGTGACGTCTTCGCAAAAAGACCAAACACCAAGGGAAAGAGAGTAGGGATGGGGGTGGGGGCTTTACATAACATAATGGAGGAAAATGAATACAGATGCAAACCTATGTACGTTGCCTTTTGGACTTATATGTCAGACTGCCTGAACGGGGAAATCGTACCCACGACCTTTGAAACCAAAGGGGGGAGGGGAATTGAGGCTGAATGGCGCGTCGACAACTTGGTCATTAGCGCCAACCTCAGTCACAGTGCAGTGGTCCGGGTTGCCACTGCACCACACATTACAGAGATGTTATTCAAACCCCTAATCTAAATCTTGTCACACATCTGTACCTCCTGCAAAAATTGAAAAACACCGGACAGGAGGACAGACTTATCGCCCAACTGACGCGCAATGTCATGCGGAAGATGGAAACGACGACGAACACCATCTAGATGGTGACAATCAATCAACAAGTAAGTGCCGGATCGTAAGAGGCCGTCGACACCAATAACATTCAGGAGGGTCAACCCCCTGCAAAACGAAACAGTGAGTAAGTCGGGTGTGACCAATGCGCAAACGGGCCAACACAACCTCCTCGCGGCGACACGCCAAGTGCCACTCCTCGACAGTGCCTTTGAAACCAAAGGCCGAGGGTCCTACCGCCGAGCCATATTGTGACGTGTCAGTATGACTCAGCGGTAAGACCTCGGCCTTTGATTTCAAAGGTCGTGGGTTCGATTCCCCGCTCAGGCAGTTTGACATATAAGTCTAAAAGGCAACGTAGATAGGTTTGCATCTGTATTTAACTCTTGTTGAGGCTTTGTCATGCAACGAAAGGCCTCCGCTTCCTGTTTTATTTCCCTTCGTCAGCAACAGACAAGTACAACAAAGAAGCAACTGAATGTTCCTACACTAACACAGATACATTTTTAATGACAATTGCTGCACATTTTTTTTTTACTATTTCCGTACGGCACCGACAACCACGTTATTCATCAGCTACACATACGCCCTTTTTATTAGCTTTCGTATAATTTAAAAAGATGTCTTGCATACCGATGTATGGGAAAACGAAAGGAAGTGTGCATTTCCTACCGCCGCGTAGTGACTGAAATCGGTGAATACAAATGGCGAGTTGCGCATGCTTCAGTAAACTACGCACAGAAACATACATACCTCATCAAAACGCCTGTGTTCAGCGTGCTTGAACATTCGTAAGCTCAACTCGTCGCTTCAAAATCTATTTTTATACTTGTACATTGTACAATGGCTTTCCAGGATAGGTAGCCACAAAAAAATCCGCTTTTGGTTTCAAACAAACCACCATTTTCGAGTAACCTTTTAAAAAATTCCTTTAGATTGAAAATTTAGAAGAACGGAAAGGTTAATAGGGTAAAACGTGATTAATATCTTACATTATAAACCAAAGTCCCATAGCAGAAATGAAGACAACGACGACGACCCCGAAAAGGCAGCAATGAAAACGTGAGAGTGTGTCAATCCTTTAGCTTTAAGTTGAAAATGGACGTTGTTGCCTAGAAAGAAGTTGAAATTGGCACATTGTTGCCTTGACTAACAATATTCTCTGCGGCTCATCGCAAAGGCATGTCTTAAAGACGTCATTTGTACGAAGGACAGTTATTTTTCACACGGTACGGGTTGCTCTAGCTAAAGCGATAAAATGGGAGTGGGGAGGGGCTTGAACGGGGGATGCCCGTTTGTGGGGCAGTGCTTATGTTAGCTCCACTATTTGATTGGGAAGGTGGAGGATGCAAAAATTATCCTTCTAACCAAACACCGTGGTCATCTCTGCGGAAAGTCTTAAATGACATTATGCAAAGTACACGGTAAGCATTCGCTTAAGCCACAGCAAAAAACTGGTAGTGGGGGGTGGGGGAGGAGTGGGGGGAAGTGAGCTGTTACCATTAAAAAATAAGATTACGCATTAGTGGACCTAAACGAGACTTTCCGGGGGGGGGGCGTGTTTGTAATGGAGACACCAATTTAGCAAAAGGGGGGGGCAGTATTAATTTTAAAAAACCATCCAAATACAACTACGTGTAGCAAAGAGGAGGAATAGACGGAAATGGAGAGGAGAGGGAGAGGACGGGATAAATGGGGGAGGAGAGAGGGGAGAGAGAAGATCGGGGGAAAGGGGAGTATTACACAAAAAAAATTGACTGGGAATGATCAGGCAGCACCGAGCAAATACTGGGAAACAACCACGGGCCAAGCAAATCCCCGGGCGATGACCGGTACGACTGCTAGTCTTCTTTACATTATAAAGCAAAGTCTCATAGCAGAAATGTGGCAACGGCAACTACCCCCAAAAGAGAACCGCACCTACAATGAAAACGGGCGAGTGTGTCAATTCTTTGCCTAGAAGGTGAAACTGGTACGTTGTTGCCTTGAAAGTAGTTGAAATTGGCACATTGTTGCCTAGACTAACAATTTGCTCTGCGCGATCACCACAGAGGCATGTCTTAAAAATGACGCCATGCACGAAGGACAGTTATTTTTCACACGTTACGGATCACTCAAGCCAAACCGATAAACTGATAGTTGAGGGGGTTGGGGGATTGTGTGTGTTTGTGTGTGTGTGTGTGTGTGTGTGTGCGTGCGCATTTGTGGAGTTGTGGCAATAAATGTCCCCACAACAACTGGCATATTCACAGAGCTTCACAATGCAGTTGTGGGACGTTTTGTAACTCCTTTTTTGACCCCACAGTGTGCGTGATGTTGCACTTTGTGTGTTGGTCGTTCTGTACACTATGTCCCTCTGGCGAGGGTGAACAGGAAACTAATTACACAAATAAGGCTAGACATTGCCAGTCGTTGTTAGACGTGTATTAGGCAAGACATATTCAGTAATTGTAGGACCACGTGTATTGTAGCAAGACATATTCAGGAAGTGTAGGTACTATTTCTTGTGCGATATGGCCATCTTCCTATAGAAATTGGAAATCTCGCAATCTCACAATCTCACGCCACGTAAGGTACAACGCTTTTAAACAAGAACAAAAAATGCTGTCCTTACATACGTACGGAAACGAAATATACGGAAAATTTGTTTGAAGTTTTTAAAAAATTCTTTGACGGTTTTAAATAATTAACGAGTGAGCTAAGCAGATAAGGTACCGTTTTAATTCGACGTTTCGGCACTTAGTTTTCTGTTTGTCCGTTTATCTACGTTGTTGCACAGTTATGGTGAAATGCATGAACCAATTCTAATGAATTTTGGTAGGAATATTATTTAAAATATGGTCAAATGATGTATGTACGTACTTGGTTTCACGCTAGTTCAAAAAATCCAAAACGGTATAAAAAAATAGTTTTGGGGTTCTAACTTTTAACTCATAATCAGATTGAGCACACATTGGTTATGAAAATCCATAATAACACACCAAGAACGGTGTTTTTATTAAAATACAAAAAATTTAGAACGGAAGCCTAAAGTGGGGGCAAAAAAACACTGTTTACAGCTGTTATGCTGCCAAACGCATGAACGGATTCAAAAGAAATTTGATAGAACTATGCTTTGAAATACTACTGAACGGCGTACATACTTATTTCATTCATGTTTGTGCGTGTACGTCTACTCCTCTTGAACCAACGCAACCAGGGCACCTACAAAGATGGGAGTAGGACGAATATGAAAGATAATTATACTACACGCCATGGCTGTTTGCTGTGACGTGCATATCATGTGACTGGGCTAATCCAATCAGACGGCCAAACAGTCGGTGTTCTCGTTCGTCATTGGCTAACTCATGGTGACGTCACGGCAAACAGCCATTGCGCATGTTTTAAATTGCGCTTCACTTAGGCCTATTTTTGTTGCTGCAACTTGATTTTATGCCACTCAATTAAACGAAAAAACAGCACAAATTCCTGTTAAAAATCTAATAACTCTTAAAAAAAAGTAAAAAAAAAAAATAATAATAATAAATTACATTTTTTTTTATGTGGAGTGCAATTAACCGCACGGTCAATTTTCCCGACGATCAATTTTCTTGCGAGCAATTTTCTTAGCGAGTAATTGTCCACGAGCAATTTTCCGGGGAGCAATTTTCGACGAGGAATTTACCGGTAATCGTCACAACGCTTGACTTAATAGTCAGTGCCCATCCGTATTCCATTTTGCACTGACTTGAACTACGTCTGTGCAAATTGTCAGGCTTGAACCTTCATATTTCTAAAAAATACGATACATTCGGGATTCCAATACGGCTGACGGATGCCATCATGTATTTGACAGACTTGTCCCGAGAGCCCAATTTGCCCATCCAGATTCCATTTTATGCTAACTTGAACGACCTCTGGGCAAGCTATCAGCTTTGCACAAGAAACGAAAATGAAATCACATTTCTATAGCCCCTTTTGATTTTGGCCACCCGACTACTAGCTAGTGCTGCCCTTTTATCTTTAGATTAATTGGAAGCCATTCTGCAAAAATGTGTCAATCCACCTAAACATAGTTTTGAGTTAACGAGCGTTAATGTTCTTTACACATTAAAAAATAGTGTTCTAGTACCATTACTGTTTTTCTATAACAAAATAGTAATGCTACTACAGCTCTGTTTTTTTTAATGGAAAAAAAAAATAACGCTCGTTACCTCAGAAGTATGTTTACGTGGCTTGACACATTTTTGAAGAATGGTGTCCAATTATGTGGCTTCTATAAAGAGAGGCCTACATATTTTGCAATAAATAACTTAGATAAGAGAACTTAACTAGAGAAGCACTGATCTTTAAACAGAAAGACCAGATTACGAAAACACAACACCTCAAGTAGAAACCGCAACATTTCCATGTCAGAACATGGTGCTGGAGAGATGGAGTAAACACGCATCGCACGAAAGTGGACCTAGGAGTATACGGAGCATGATACCATGTGTCTCGTTAGTTACAATCACAGGGATTCGGGGTCTCGTTGCTCGTGCGCCGTATGGCTACAGAGTCAGTACCTTCCTAAAGCACCGAACAGAACGAACCAAACGCACCACTGTTGGTGACAGTTATGCTCATTTCCGATTATAGCCGTGTTGATTTCGCGTGCATACGTCAACCATCGTCAGCGATTAGTCTGTTTCCGGCAAAACTGTTACCTCGCGCATGCTCAAAAGCTCCACCACTGGCAATCACCCACAATCACCTCCCCGAGATGGTTCGCAATTTGGTCCAATATGGTCCAATCAATTAGACCAGGCTTCAGAATATCTCAAAATCTCAAATATGCCAAACGATATAATTATATCGTTTGGTATATTTGAGATTTTGAGATATTCTGATATGTTAGGGTTCAAATTGGAAAAGAAAATATTCCTCCTAATGAAAATTGCAGCAGCAGCAACAAATCCAAAAACTGCGTATTTTTAGACCAAAGCAAGCTGCTTTCACAAAACTGACTTGACTAAAAAAGCCATTTTTCCCCCTCCAGCAAGATGTCTGCTCGCTGCTTAGTACCAGACCAACAGATGGGATTAATTATTGGGCTGCTCGTTAGTTTTCTTGGTTAACGACGAGCAGTCGTATGGACTTAAAATTTTTATTTCGATTTAGTTATTCTTTAGCAATAAATAATTAGCCAATTATTTATATTCGTGAACATAATTCCTTTCAAGCTTAATGATCGCTTCTGCAGCACAATTAAAGTTGTAATACCTTGGCATTTACAACCACAGATTTCGTAATAACAAAGAAAACCATTTGCTCATTAGTGTATGCAAGCAGCCGAACTTATTAAACTCACATCAAAAGTTTTAAAACCTGCAAGTTTATGCAGTTGTAGAAGTGACTATCCAACAGAAACCGAAGACTGAAACCGAAGAAGCTAAAGAACCGAAGCAGAAGAAACTTCGAAAACAGAAACCGAAGATTTCAACAAAACCCGAAGTTGGAAGAATATTGAAGGTAAGAACACTCTCTTAAGTCATCCAACTGCTCTGCGACCGATTACGTCATAACTAGTCACTTCCGTAAAATGTGACGTCACCTATCAATTGTTTTAAAACGTGTTAGCTGGATGAATCGATAAGCCAAATGGCAGCCAATGTCAAGAAAGACGTGGTTTAAGAATGTTTTTTAATCATCACGGTTGTGTTAGTTATACTTGCGAAGCTAAGCAGTTATAGCAAAATACCAGCCAATAAATATGTTTATTTACAGTCGAGGGACTTGTTAGTTTCTTTTAGCTCAGTGGAAGACTGACGAAAACTACCACCATTTTTGGTAATGATCATTTCGCAAATGATATATAGTCATAAAAAACTGCAGATCTACCATGTTTCGTCCATGTATTCAGTGGACAAACAGCATCGAAAAGCCGATGAGTCTGATGCTTCACCAGTGGCGTCACGATGAGGGATCTGAAAACTGTTTAGGAACATATTTAATGAGTTGTGGTGACAGCAAGGAACTGTTCGGTGAACTTTAGAGCATGCTATAAGAGTCTTGTAAAATACCTTCCGTCGCCTCTACATTGTTAATCGGTGTTTTTCCCACGCCAATTCTGAAACTTATGTCTGGGCGTTTAAAGTCTACGTGCGACCAATCCTGGAGTATGCCAGCCCAGTGTGGTCTCCATACTTACTCCAGAACATTGACCTACACGAGTCCGTTCAGCGCCACTTTACTAGGTCACTAACTGGTCTCAGACATCTTCCCGCTGTGGAAAGATTACAACGCTCAGGCCTGGAGCCGCTGGAATTACGACTTCTCCATGCAGACAGCTCGCTGACTTTTAAAATTGTGCACAACATGTTCCCACTTGATTTTTCCTTTTTCGACTTTGTGGGTAGTTCTATGACACGAGGACATTGAAACTTAGGCGGGCTAGGTCACGACTTGACTGTCGCTTGAACTTCTTTGCACTTAGCGTTATACCTCCATGGAACGCTTTGTCAGAGGACATTGTACGCTCCCACACTCTTTCGGCTTTTCTTCGTGCCCTACATGACCGCGATCTCTCTGTATTTCTTAAGCGAACCTACTAATGTTTCTTTTTTTTTACCGTATTTAGGGGTGGTGTAAGTGAGCAACCCTTCCGTTTCTTAGTCGCCATTTTTTGGTTGGGGACCAAATTCAATTTATTATTATATTATTATATTATTATGTATTCATTCCAACAATCAATTTAAATCTTATACATTTTTTAAAGAGAATGCTATGCTTCAAAGCAAAGGTGAAGGCGCTCGAATCAAATCGCGACACTTTAAAAGTAAATTTCTGTATGTATAACCTCTAAATCGCCCAGCTGGCTACTGCAGTGGCCACTGCCATCCTACAATATAGGTGAACGAGACTTAACAATTTAGGTTCACAAGAAACATGCAACCACATTATCAGCCGACGAATATGCCACAGAGAATACTCCTGCTGACAAAACCACCACCCCAACCCTCCAACCGATGAGCCAGATAACATCCTCCTCTTCCTCCCGATCCCCCCCACCACCCATTTGCAGTTGAAGAGAAGCAATAGTTCTGCCAAGTGCAGACGACACCAATGGTTCCACTCACAAGTTCTGATCCCCGCGTGCTACAGGAAAAAATTACTTTTCATATTTGACCTTCATATAGGCATCTGAAGACTACATAGTAAATATTTACTAACGCAATATCCTGCGTAGTTAATTGATCCAAAGTAGTCAATTGATCAGATACATAGGCCTAATCATACAGATTACCACACAGGCCGTGATAATAATTCCCCCAAGAGATAAGGAAACAACGGCCCATGACCCCGTTCGTCTGGATGGAGGAATTGCATTGTGGGTAAGCTCGTCAGGACAGCATGCTTCTCGAAGGGACAGCTTCCAGACCGTCTTGAGCCTTATTTATTTCCGTTAGCATGGAAGAATATATATATTGGTCGTCATCATTAGAAACGGGAGATCATTAGTAGTGGGGAGGGGAATCGGATTTGAGTGCGCTGATTGAGTGAGCAAAGCAAACGAAAATCAGCGTTTGCTAGCCAGTGTGCACAACAATTAAACTGAATTGGGTCAAACGTGGACATACACATGATCAACCTGTGTTGCAAACGCTGCATTCAACACCACCTTTCAGCTAGTATATTAAAATAAATATAAATTAGAAAACAAAAACGAACTCGTTTCATGTTTAACGTAGATTTAACTTATTCGAAGTCAAAACAGCAAAGAAACACAAATAAACTTTCCTGTAAGGTTTCACATACCGCAGTGTTTCTGTACAGTTTAGTACACGTGAAACCTTACTGATGTCTTCACGTGTTTTTTACAGTTTTTACTTTAGAACACGATAGGTCGTATTGGTTCATTCTTCTTGGCTAAATGACTTCGCTGAAACATCGTAAAAACCGTAGTCATCTTAGTGTGCTTAGTACAGACTACAGACCTACAGATTAAAGACATGGTACCGCTTCTTCACAGACGCGAAATCGTGTAACAATATAGGCCAGCGAGCCGAACTTGCGGACTGATACCGTGTCGTAATATCCGCCGGCTGGATGACGCGTGATATCAAGAGGGAACCAGCGTGATCCCGCAAAGGCTAACTGAGGTAGTAGCAGCTAACGCAGCTTCAATCCCAGTTTGCCTTGGCTCGCGCATTGATAGCGAAAACGTAAACAAACCAATGCGGTAGAAATCCCCCACGTTGCAACGCTAATAATATTGGGAAAAAAACCATTCCATTTTTTATGGTGTTTTTCTCGCGTGTTTCTGTTAAGATACTTCCAGTATATTTTTGTGTAAAGTTACTAAGAACATGCTACGCAGGTTGGTAAGCTTTTTTTTTTGAGGAGCTGCATCAAACTCGTTTGCGTAAAACAAAATTACTGTCACTGTCATCATGAAATCCCTGTTGTGTAATTACCTCATTTTATCCGTTCCTGCACCACTCCACCCTCACCGCCCCAACCAAAGAAATCCTCCCTACTCAGGGTGCAGAAAGGCAGATCAGTGGGGCTTAGGGACAATGGGGGAACTAGGTTGTGCTTTTTGGTCTCTTGTGCACAGTGAAGAGCTTTCTGGTGTGAGAGATTCTCCAATGAGATTTCGTGTACATGAAATTGGGTGTGTGAGTGAGGAGAGTCGCTGCAGTGTCGCCAAGTGCATATGACAGACAAGCAAGGGAGGCAGCCAACAAGTGTACACTGTGGGAAGCTACCTGGTGTCGGCGCGAGAACACAAATGATGAGAATGGTGCCGCCCAGTATCTCTAGTGGCTCGAGTGGCTATAGTGACTCTAGTGACATGCAAGACAAGGTGTAGTAAGGTGTTCACATGACATGTTAGTGTATACGGTAGGTTAGTGTACGTAATTATGTGTATGATTGTAATATTACGTTAGGGCGGGCGCATGGCTGCGGGCCAGGGCCCCAATAAAGCGTTATTAACTCAGTAACTCCTGAACCACTTGACCAATTAGAAAGGTCCATATGAAAAGGGCACATCTACAGAGCAATACCTGTAAAATGAGCTAAGAACCAGCTTTATCCACTGCATGGATGAATTGATTTTCGTGATACAAAAAAACGTTACCAGTAGTTTGTAGTAATTAGGCAAATATCAACGTTATTCACGTCGTTTTTTCAACAAGAAAACGTTAAGCTGTGTCACTAACAGTGACTTTTATGTTGTCAGGCTACCAAAAGTCTCCCGATCCAACAAGTTTCAGCTTTTTCTGTCACATTGTTATTTATCCTCAGATGGCTGAAAACAGTCTAACTGCCTTTGCTGTGAAGACACAACGTGTCGTATATATATTTTATCTGGACGTTATTGTTATATCTTGGCGGGCGACACACCAGCGTGTGTCTTGATAAAACATTAAAACAAGCTAATCTTAACTGCATGGTACGCCAAAGTAGCACGAATTAGAAAACAAAAACGAACTCGTTTGATGCTTTTACCTGATCCGAAGTCTAAACAGCAAAGTAACACAAATAACCTTTCCTGTAAAGTTTCAGATACTGCAGTGTTGCTTTACTGTTTAGTCCTCGTGAAACTTTAGTGCTGTATCGAACTAAAGCCAGAGCCCAAATTTCAAAACTTGTCATGCCCAAACAAAGTAAGAAGAATGAGACTACACACTCGTCTACTTTCATGGCTAATTATTTTCAGTGCTCTTCAGTCACGTTGTCTACTTTCCGTTCATACCCTCTGAGGATACATACGTAATTTTTCAAAATTTTCTTGCACTTTTCCAGGCGTGGAATTTCACTATTACACTCTAGGACGTTTCCAGGTTTTCAGGAACTCGCAGGAACAATGGAGGGGGAGCTGTGCTAAGACGATTAGCTTTTAAACGTTTTCCAGCGATGTCGTTATGCCAAGTTGAATGCACCAATCATTAGCTGATCAATCGTATGAAAGAGTAAAAATGGTAAAAACATGTGAATACAGCAGTAAGGTTTGCCGTGGCCTAAACAGTACAGCAACTGCAGTATCTGAAACCTTGTAGGAAATTTTATTTGTGTCCTTTTGCTGTTTTGACTTCGTATCAGTTAAACCTTACCTCAAGCATCAAACGAGTTCGTTTTTGTTTTATATGGCTTATTTTTGTTTTCTATTGCTTTTTTTTTTGCATATAATTGAACTAGCAGTCGTACCCGGCTTCGCCGGGGTTTTGTTTTGCTCGTGGTTGTTTACCAGTTTTCGCTTAATGTTGCCTGAACGTACAGTGCGACAGGCAGTTTTTTTTTCTGTAATACTCTTCCTCACCCTTTCCTTAATGCACAATGATATGCTGAATGGTAACAGATGCGCTGTCCCCCTCCCTTACCCACATCCCCCTCCCCTCCCAATGTCTCTATTTTCTAGAGGGCAGGGCTAACACAAGTACTGCCCCACACATGGACATTCGCTATTTAAAAAACCCAAAGTCCCAGTTTTTTGCTTTAGCTTGCGCGATCCATACTGTGTGAAAAATACCTGTTCTTCGTGCATGACGTCATTTATCAATGTTGCCTGAATGTTGACTGCGACAGGCAACTTTTCTTCGTGCAAGTTTCCATTTTCCTCCCATCTTCTCCCTCCTTTCGTCCCGTAATTTCCCCAAAAATTGATTTGGTCCCAATCCCAAACCACAGCAAAAATTACCTGTTATCTTCAGTTAATAGGTAATCACGTGCTTAATGGTAGCAGACGCAATTCCCCCACCCTCCCAACCTCTTTATTTTGTACCATTAGAATGCCAAGAGGAGAGCTAACATACGCACTGCCCTGCACCCGGACATTTGCCGTTCAGGCCCTCCCCCCACTCCTAGTTTATGACATTAATGCTTTGTCTTGAGCAATCCGCACCGTGTGAAAAATAACTGTCCTTCGTGCACGACGTCATTTAAGACATGCCTCTGCGACGACTGCGCAAAGCAAAGTGTTAGTCGAGGCAACAATGTGGCAATTTCAACTTATTTCCAAGGAAACAACATACGAGTTTCAATTTCTAGCCCAAGAATTGACAACTCGCCCATTTTATTGTAGGGGTTTCCTTTTCGGGGTCGTCGTCGTCGTTTCTGCTGTGGTACTTTGGTTTCTAATGTAACTAGCATCGTACCCGGCTTTGCCCGGTATTTGTTTCGGCCGTGGTTTGTTTTGGCTTGTGGTTGTTTCCCAGTTTTTGGTCGGTGTTGCCTGAACGTTGAACACGACAACATTTTTTTTCTGTAATACTCTCATTTTCCTCCAATCCTCTCCCTCCCATGTTCCCACCCCCCTTTCAACCTTCCTGTCTCTCCCTTCGGTTACGTGTCGTTTCAGAAAATCGAAAGGAGATTAACAGCTATAGGGGGCAATCCCGTTTCGGCAAATCCCGTTTAGCCCATTCCGTTCTTGTAATTTTAGGCACACGAAACCTATAAAACATTTAAACACGAACATTTCGATTTTATAATGGTCAGACGTTTATAGACAGACACACGCCCGTTTTGCAGAATAATTTGATTCAAATTACGTAAGTCGCTCGCGCTATCGCACTCGCTGCGGCTAAACACATAACATGAGAAAGTCCCACTAATCCAAAATTACTCCCAATTAGGCTTGCCTCTTTAATTTCTGCAATGTAAAATTTTTCAAAAATATTTGATTTTGCAAAGCAAGATACTGCCAAACGGGAATTCCCGTTTGTAAAAGGGTAACCATTCCCCACACATGGAGACACACACACACACACACACACACACACACACAAAAGACCCTTCCCCGTTGCTTATTTATTTTACACGCCCGCTCCCGCTCATTTCTAAAAGTGTCAATTTTTGTTGTTCCTATAATGGTTAATAGTAACCGGTACATCGATAACTGTTACTGATTGAAACCACTCAGTAAAACAAAGTTCCTTTCCATCAAATGAGATCCAGCGAAAGATGTCTGAAACAGTGTTATGTGTGATAATACCATAACATGAACATTATCATGTGCATTATGTATTACGTTTACATTAACATTATGTGTAATAACATAATAAGATGGTAACAGTTCAAATGCTTCATATCAACCAAACCAATGTTCCAAGAGAAAAAGTAAATAGAACATGTTTTGTAGGATATTTTGTGTACTTTAATTTTGTTTAGAGCCAATTTTGTCGTAGGAATGACGAAAAACGAGATATATGCTAAAAACAACAACCGAAGGCAATTTTTCCAAGATGGCGGCCATTTTAAACCTCTTCCGCCACTTAGATTTTTCTAGACTTTTAGTATGTTGTTCAGCAGGTCTTTTCAGAAACAGCAAAGTTTACTTCTATTAGAATTACATCTAGGTAAAAGTGTAAATTGACTAGCCTATCGTTAGATTCGACTCTGGTTATGCGGTATGATTGTGTGGATAAAACTGGGACCCTGAAACTTTTTTTATATGCTCTGCGACAAGGTTTTATGATGTTAAAAAATAGAAATAAAAATTATTTTCGAACAGACATTTTTAATATAGTAAATCCACTTTATTAAAATGTAAAGTGTTTGACAAAAGTATGGATTGGGAAGTACCTGGGGTACATCTGTTGAGTGGAAATAAAACGGCTATAAGGTTAAATTGTATACTTGATTAGGGAATAAACTTAAAAGTATGAATTTATTCTAGGATGAGAAAATTCTCAAGATGCAGCAGGTTCAACCTCTTCATTTTTCTTATTATATTTTGGACCCTTTTTATATTCGGTGTTGTTCTACTGTACGCTGGGAAGCAACCAAATCGTTACTCCAGTTCCAACAGTAATAAGATAATTTCCGATGAAGGACACAACGTAAGTATATTGTGAATGTCAGTAACATTTGTTATGTCTGGTTTTGTGGTTTTATGGATAGGGAAAGGTTTTTATAACTTCCAACCCCATTTGCTCCCTTCCCTGTTATTCTACTGTTGGCTTCTTTGTAGGCTTCAGCTCTGAACTGGGTTGGCCTAAATTAGGGTTGACTTATCACAGTATGCACGTGAATAACCTTTCTGTTGACGTGCTCTTCCTTTCATGATCATTGTTCCCATCATCATTTATTACCTTTTGGTGGCTTTTATGTTTTTATAAGTTATAAAAAAAGCACGCCAAACCGAACCGTTAATTTTAATTTCACATGTAATAATTCTAACGTTCCATATCAAATTGTCCGAGGCGACCCCCCCCCCCATCCGCTTTCACCCCCCCCCCCCCCCCCCCACCGGGGGGGGGGGGAAGCCCGGGGGAAGGGGGAGAGAAATGTCCGCGTAGTAGTCTGCAGACGTGTAATAATATGCCACATCAACAATATCTTGAAAGGCCTATATCCTAATCTTTTAATTTCATATCACTTTTTTGAGAGGTCGAACCATTCTCAACATAAAGGCCTCTTTACCAGTTTTTGGTTTCGTTTTGATTTGTTTATTTTCGTGAATTGGGCGTTAGCGCAATTTCTTTGGCAACATTGTTTAGATTTGTCACGACACACTAGCGTGTGTCTAGATATGTGCATCAGTATACACATCGACATTGTGTGAACTTTGGCCATCCAATGACAGACAATACCGACAATACTGACAATGGTTATAACAATAAGTTCGTACTTACGTACGCTCGCACGCTATTTCCGTTACACCACAGGCTGCAAACCAGATAAGATACGACGTTCGTATCGTACTGCATCCATTCATCCAATTTCATAGCTGGAAGATTTCTCTGTATCTCGGTATTGGTGAATAATCACCATATGGAATTTAACATAGGGATGAACGGGATTGTAGTTAGCTAGCTAGTAACGCATTTGCAACAAAATTATTGAGGGTCAGATTTCGCATTGAAATCTGCTTAGCTGCCATTCCTCCATGAGTTAATTTTTGTCAGGTGGATCATTGCTCTCGATTTTAACACCATGTAACCTTTTGTATCGCATTATTATTTTTGCGATAACATGAAATGTGCCAAAGTATGCTTCAAGATTTTAGACGCTACAATGGTTCACTTGAGAATTGTAATGATGTGACGTTTGTTGCCTAACTTGGCGCAACACACTAGCATAAGTCTAGATAATGAAGTTTGTTTATATGCAAACTTCATTTTTAGATGTTATGCAATGTTATGCAAGCATTGTCATCCTGGTGTGTTAAATGTGACAATTATATGTAAAACAAATTTAGATTAACAAATTATTGTCTGTGCAGAAAGAAAAAGTTGGGTTTATAATGATGGAAACATTATAAAATGGAGTTAGTCAGTGCATGATGGTCAGCGCTAGCAAGCTGTTACTGTTACTAACTCATTTAACTGCGACAGACTGTGCTGTATATATTCACTGTATAAAGAAACCAATTCATGCTCAAAAGGTAGTTAGAAATCCGAATAATCGTAGGTGATACGATTTAGTAATATTTTAAGACACAAAAAAACATATCCTGACATACTGTCAGCCTCATGTTTGCAGAACTGAAGTGTAAATCTTAGCGGCCATCGAGGAAAAACGTGTCTTTTTTTTTTAGTGAGACTAAGTCTATTCATCAGAAACAAGTATAATACCTAATACTAGTTTGGCTGAACAGGAACTACCCAGCTTACAAAACTGTGTTTCAACAAAGCTTGACCACAGCTTAAAAAAAGATTTCAAACATACTGTCTGTTGCAATTTTGTTGATATTACGGGGTTGATTTATATATTATGTACCAGGATGTTGAGCACGAACCTCTTATACAAGACAGGTAAAAACCATAATAAGTTGTCTTTATCGAAAATCGGAATACCAGACATGTGTATAACACATTTTATTCTGATATTTTGGTAAGAAATCCCAATTAGGCTACTTTGGAAACCCTCAATGCATAAAAACAATTAAATTACGTGGAACCCCAAAAATCAGAACAATACTCTTAATTCAACAATACTCTTAATTACTGTCTATTCAAAAATAATAATATTTTGGAGACGGTAAAATAAATGCTGTACTTTCCGTAAAACTGGTTTGTGACGGGTTCATGCTAACAAAAATTCAGCAAGAAAAACCAATTTCTTTTTCTCCTCTGTCTTGATCCTGGGTAAAGGAAAATTTGATTTTCCTACAAGACGTTGGATAATTACAGTGTAATATACACATTCGGTATCTACTGTTTTGATGCTTCTACTTCGATGTCTATCAAATGAAAAAGGTTAAACAATAATTAAAATCTCTTTTGTTATTATTCTCTTTAGGAATTACAACATTCAAGTACTTCTATGATTGAACCAAATGCGCATCCGCCAGCTGTAAGCAAAAGTAATTTTATGACCGAATCCAAATCAACGAGTACATCATCGAGCACTTTTCAAATTCATAAAAGAAATGCGGATAACAAATCTTATTCTCTAAATTTGCCTGGCTGCAAAATAGTACGTTACAGACCCTTTGATGCAGAAATAAGACCATTTTACAAAAAAGTGCTAAAGTCGAAATGCGGAGTGTCCTTTGCCTTTGTTGATGGAAAGGAGCTCTACATTGACAAAGACGGAATGTCAAAGCATTTTGAAATACCAAAGGATGACATACATTGTATCCTTTATAGCATTGAACGAGAATTGGTGGCTTACTCAGACGACTTTTATAGAACGAGTATAATAACGAAAAACTTCGAAGGAAATTACACTTCAACACATGAATTTATAAAGGTGAGATGCATTAAAAAGAATGTCTATGATGAAGTACCTTTATATGATGATATGTTTGCTTTCATTCACAATAAAGAATATGTTGAGGAACGATGCAAGAATGCCACTAAAAGAGTGAAAATTGATGATAAACGGAAAGAATTGTTTAGCATTGTGTTTATTGGTTTGGATTCCGTATCGCACCTTAATTTCCTACGCCAATTTCCTTCAGCATATCATTACATAAAACAAAACTTCGATCCAATGGAATATCATGGCTACACAAAATTGGGCCAAAATACATTTCCCAGTTTACTGCCATTGTTAACTGGAAAAGAAGAACGTGAGTTGCAAAATCCAAAAGGCCCTTATGATGAAGAACCTTTTATTTGGAAGAACTTTTCTGCACTGGGTTACAGAACGCAGTTTGGTGAAGACTGGCCGGGTATTGCAATATTTAACTATATAAAGAAAGGATTCCATGTTCAGCCTACCGACTACTACTTACGTCCATTTTATTTAGCTGCTGGCTATACTTCAATGTCGAAGGAAAAGGAGAATTGCTTCCACTCAAGAGAAGAAATTAGTGTGTTACTGAAATGGGTCAAGGATTTCATTGATGCATTCAAGAGCGAACCCTTGTTTTCATTCTCATTTTCAACAAGGGCAACTCATAATGAACTGAACAATGCAAGCTTTGTCGACGGTCCAATAACTGATTTCTTTCGGTGGTTCAAAGAACATTCGAAAAGAAATCAAAGTTTCCTCATCCTCTTTAGTGACCATGGACTTCGAGGTGGTCCATTTCGGAATACTGACATGGGATCGCTAGAAGATCGCTTACCTCTTTTCCTCCTCATTACTCCTCCATGGTTTCGGAAAGAATATCCTCAATACTATCGTAATTTACAACAAAATCAGTTTAGGTTAGTGACTTTATTTGATGTGCATGAAATGTTCAAAGATCTGCTGAACTTTACCGGTGTCCCTCGCCCCATGAAACCTTCAGTGTTACAAAGAGGGATTAGTTTATTCGATGCAATACCTGTGGAAAGAACTTGTGATGATGCTGGCATTGTTCCACAGTTCTGTGTTTGTCATGAACAAGAATATACAGTGTCAAATTACTCTTTAGCCACTTATGCTGCTAAAGAATTAGTAAAAGTACTGAACAGTATTACAAGTGTGAAACGGTATAAATGTGCAATTCTGAAGCTGAATGATATCAAGTCATTTAGTCTTCATGAAATTAACAGACGTTCAAGAAAAAAAACACTATACAGAGTGTATCGTTTAAAGTTAAGAATAGAGACGATTCCAGGTAATGGTTTATTTGAAGGGGTAGTTCTGTGTGATATGGACGATGTTTCTACATGTAGAGCAGAAGTAGAAATAGAAAGGATAAACTCGTTTGGAAAACAAGCTAGTTGCATTTCGGAGGATTCGAAAATGAAAGAATATTGCTACTGTTTGGACCCAAATTATTGACACTAAAAAACTAGAAGCATTTTAAAATTGTTGTGCTTTCCATTCTCGTAGTTTGGTTCATTATCATGAAAATTAGAGTAAATTTCAGGAAAATACCAAAATTAACTTGCAAGTTAGGGAAATTTTTTTTTTTAAAGATACCGGTATAGCACTGCAACGTATTCATCCAATAAGCACTCCAACATTTTTACACCAATGAAATAGGATTATATTGCTAAAATGAATACGAAAATACTTAAAAGCTTTTATAAATACACCTCCGATGATTTTTTGGTAAATTTCGGTGAGCCCAATCCGAGACGTAATTACGTAAATCTAATTGGCATCATCCATCCACTTAAACAAAATCAAAATTTTTTTTTGCGTTAGCAGAGGTATATTTTAGCTTTTATTTTAATTTATTATTGCTTGATGTCAACTATCTCTGAGAAATGACACGTTCTATTAACTAACTGGACAGATCGGCAGCCAAGCCGACAGTCCATCCGTTGTATACGAACGTACTAAGTGCTTCAGTATATGCCCGAGTGAATGTTCACTATTGTGCTTCATTTTCAAGCGTGTTACTGAGCAGTTTTAATTCAAATACTGGCATACCTATAGGATGGCTGACTAGTTACCATCTTTTCACTTAGTGAGGATGCTCTCTGTTAAAACAATCTCCACCATCTACATCATTAGGGACATATGATTTGAGTGCATGCGTGGTGTGCGCTTACCTCTACTCCTCTGGAACCAAGGCACCTACAAAGATGGGAGTACGACCAAATGAAACATAATTAAATTGCGTAACCGTTGGCCTATTTTCATCGCTGTAACTTGAAGTTATGACCTTAAAATACGCGAAGGAACCTGAAAAAGTAACGTCAAAGTTTTTTTTTACCCTCATGATGCTTGTTCATGACGTCATAGTTTGTTCATTAACGGGTTAAAATTCGTGACAAACAAACCGTCTTGAAGCTATTAG
Source organism: Lithobius niger (assembly GCA_023313725.1). NCBI lineage: Eukaryota > Metazoa > Arthropoda > Chilopoda > Lithobiomorpha > Lithobiidae > Lithobius > Lithobius niger. The sequence continues at coordinate 29,993 of JAHWFP010005532.1, forward strand.
TTACGTCTGAGATGATATGGAAAAGGATGCACGCAAAAAATGACCAAAAAGAACGACGTATTTCACAACATACCACATACATATCTTAAAATTGGTTTTGTATCAACTGTATCAACCGACTTGATGCCAGGAAAAATCAGACCAGTAGGCCTGGTTTTAAAGGGTGTCAAACATTCGTGCTTCCGAAGCACGCAGGTGAGTGGATTGAGCGAAGCAAGGTGAGCGATTTCCACGTAAATTAAACCTTTTTAATGGGTGTTTCGCTTTGCTATCTCAATCTTTAATCTCTCACCTTAGTAAGGGGAAAACTTCTGGAGCAGAAGACGCACAAACATACGAACTAACAAATTGTATGTTTTGAATGATATGGGTGAAATCAGACGTGCCGAGGAATGTGATGAACGAACTGTCGGCAAGAATTGCCAATAGTTTGTATCGAAATAATCAGCATAGTGATTTTGTGATGCTCTTGGAATCAAAGAAATTACATCAATCATGAATTGACGCCAATGGAGGGAACAATATGGCTAGTTTGTTAATTATGCTTACACTAGTTGTTTACCTTCAGAAATGACGAGAATTTCTTACATGTACCCGTCGATAAGTATTGTTTGATAAATACTGATTCTGTGTTACGATGGTTTAAATTCATTTTAA
>JAHWFP010005533.1:0-15221 GCA_023313725.1 Lithobius niger
CTGAAACAGCTCTTTGTTTTGATAGCAGGTGAGGAGAAAATTGAATAATTTATCATTTTTATGAGGGGGGGGGGGGGGACTACAATACAAACAACACATTTAGTAAATTTGGAACATCTAATCTTTGCCTTAATAATGAAAAACTTCAGATTTTGTTTGAAAAAAAAGCTGAGATTTGCTTAAGTTGGTTTGTAGTGGTTGACCAATAAGCTCTGCTATCTCAGAGAATCTTTGAACGCAACCATTGAGCAGGAAAGAAGTGTGGCTACGAATGGGTTAATTTTTTTTTTTAATTTCTTGGAGTCTGGGCATCGAAACAAGGCTCGCACATGACGCTTCAAGTTCTCGAAATTGTTAGCGACATCCTAGGAAGTTCAAGAATTTAATTTTTTTTTGTCGTAATCTTACATTATAAACCAAAGTCTCATAGCAGAAATGAAGCGACCGCAACGACCCCCGGAAGGGGAACAACGAAAACGTGAGAGTGTGTCAATTCTTTGGATTGAAGGTGAATCTGGGACGTTGTTGCCCTGAAAAGAAGTTGAAATTGACACATTGTTACATCGACTAACAATTTGCTTTGCGCTGTCTTTGCAAAGGCATGTCTTAAATGACGTCATGTACGAAGGACAGTTATTTTTCGCACGCTACTGGGAGTGGGGAGGGGCCTGAACGGGGAATGAACGTTGGTGGGGCAGTGCTTATGGTAAAGCCATTATTTGATTACGATATTGCTTTGCGGAGGAAGAAGATTGACGGAAAGGGGGAATGTTACACAAAGAAAAATTGACTGTGGCAGTGAACGATCAGGCAGCACCGCGCAAATACTGGGAAACAACCACGGGTCAAACAAATCCCCGGGCAAAGCCGGGTACGATGCTAGTTTAAAATAATGCCCTTGCTTTGCGCACATAAAGACAAACTTACAATTTTGTTTTAAATAACTTGCATGTTTGTCGTAAAATGTTGTGGAGCTTATCTTTCAAATTTTATTCCGCCACTCTTTTTCATCAATTGTTTACTACGCTATTAAAACGATTCTACAGAAAGAAAAAAACTGGGAAAAAAGCCGAAGAGAAAAAACTACCTGGTGAAACTCCTTACCCTGCTTGGTGAAATTCGAGCCAAACCAACTGAATCTAATCTACAACAACAGCAATGACACTGAAAAAACACTTTTTTCGATCAGACTTATTTTACCGCTGCTTTTTTTCCCCCTTGTTTTTTTTCCCGCTGCTTTTCCCCTATCATGCGTACGAATAAAACCTTAACCTGAAAAAAGCCTGTGTTTAGTGAGATAGTGGGGGTACGGACTTCATAAATCCGGTGTGCACTTGGGGTGAAATCGGATTTAATCCATGAAAATCCCGAACAAATCAGAATTTAAATCCATGAAGTCCGGGTTTAAATTAAGAAAACATTCGAAAAATCCGGAAAAATTAGACTTTAATCCAAATAATCCAAACTAAATATAAAAAATGCGACCTAAATCCGGAACAAATCCGATCAAGTTTGGTACGAAAATGGGAGCAAAAATTAAAGAAACGGTATCTTTAAATCCAGTTTAATTCACATACATATAGCCAGGAACAAATGAACATGTCGTCCCGAAGGGGCTCGATTTATTGGCTCCTGATATATCCAAGTACGCAACAAAATAAAAACCGACTTAAGTCCAAAAAATCCAACTTATGTCCAATAAATCCAACTTAAATCAGTATAAATCCGCCTAAATACGATCAAGTTTGGTAAAAAAAAAAAATCGGGAGCAAAAATGATAGAAACTGTGCTTTTAAATGCAGTTTTAATCCAATAAATCCAGATTAAACCCACATACATGGGGACAAATCCGAAATCCTGTGTACGCCTTTTCACAAGTCGGTACCCCCCCCCCCCCTTGAGTGAGATGTTGTTAGCAAGTTTATTGATTAATTAACGTTTTTGAAAAACTTGAAAAATCTTGGAAAATTAGTTCTTGAAAAATTGTATTGGTTTAAAAAAGTCCTTAAAAGTGCTTGAATTTGTTTGTATGCGATCTTGTGCGAAATTAGTCATTTCAAAAAATCTGCTCGTGTCACTAATAGGCTCATTTTGAACATTGCTTGACGATTTTGGAAGGAGGAAAATTACCAGTAAGTTAAGAGGCATACCCGGGGAATCGAACCATGAAACCTCCAACCGTAGCATGGGGAGAGACAACGTCCACTTTATGGCATAATAACCGCATGGTAGTTTATCCCAGCCGTAACCAACTGGAGACTTTCACCAGGGTGCCATTTATCAGAGTCCCATTTGCCAGGGTTCCTATTTCCTATACGTGTAGCCTGATTTTATTTCGTGTGTTTATGGGGCGTATTTTGCAAGAAATTGTACTTCATTGATGCTTATGTTACCTTTAGATTAAATTAAACGGAATAAAAATGCCTAATGCGGCTCCCTTGAAAAAAGTCCTGGCTCACTCTGTTTCCAGATGTGCCCTCTGTTGGGCCCCCAAACAATTCAGTTCTGACGCCGTTATTGCAGTCGCTGCATTAAAACTGGCTCTCATTTGATTTATTTTCGTAGGTCAGCCTTAAAATTTTCAGTCTGCAGTGGTTTCGTTAGTTATTTCCTAACGTCACAGAAAATAAATTTTAAAGAGAAGTGGTGAAAAGCAAAGCAACGGAGCTTGCCCGAACCCGCCGGAAAAAACAGCCTTGGGAAAAAAGATACTGGAAAAAAGCTGAGGGAAAAGCTGAGGGAAAAGCTGAAGGAAAAAGGTCGCTTAAAAGAGCTACAGAAAAAAACAAAAGAGAAACAAGTCGGAGGGAAAAAGGCGAAGCAAAAACCGAAAGACAAAAAACCGCAGGAAAAAAAGCACGGAATAAAGTTACAAAAGTATCCTGTTGAAACTCCATACTCTGCTTGGTGAAATTTGAGCCAAAGCAACTAACTTTACCTATAATAAAAATCACACAAAAAAATAACAAAAACGACAAATCAATTTATGTTTTCCTTCGCTTTTTTTTTCCCTTGACTTTTCTTCGTCAACTGTTTTTCCCCAGGCTTTTTTCAACGTATTTTTTCCCCGCAGTCCTTTCCCGAGTTTCTCATCGTCCCATGATTGCTTGTATGTCTGTCTGTATCTATTTTTTCCCCCAGGGTTTTTTCCATGGCTTTTTCTTCCAAGTTTTTTCCTACGAGTTTTTCGTTGTGTACTGGTGTTTGTCTTTCTGTCTATCTGTCTGCGGTAACTGTCCACGACAACAGTCTATGGAATGCATTACCCGATTTTCGCCACACATTCTCCGCTCTATTTGTGGATTTATTAATAAAACTGGCTAAGGGTTCGTGTAATTTTTGACTCTCTCATACTCAAAATTATTCGGACATCATACATTCAGGTAAATTACTCAAAAATAATAAAGGCACAATTGTAAAATATGACATTGAAAACCATACCCAAAAGACGGCGCATTACATCTTTCCGTTAAGCGGCTGAAGACTACAGATTGATTCCTACTAAAGAAAGGCCAATCGTATAAATCTTCGTGGCTTTTGTAGGGTTTAAAAAACTGCGCATCGTCATAGAGTGGTTTTCACGAACCTACATAATGCTAACAATTTACTCATTTAGATTTGATTATTGAATTGAAACGAAGTTGCAGATAAGAACACAAATAAATATAGAGCAGTGACATGACGTAGTATTATTGTATATAACTCTATGGTGGAGCCAGTAACTGGGTTAGCTGCAAGGAGCACTGGAGGGAGAAAGGAAGATCGTCTTACTGAAGCCAATGCTATTAGACTGAATTTCTTAAGCCTATAACGCGCGATTTTTGTTGTTGGAGAAAACAACGTTTTTTTAAGCCTAAGAAATCCACTCTCAAAGCACTGTCTTGACTAGAAGTGTCGTTGTTTTCCCTTACATTTTAATCTAGTGCACCTTGTAGCTATGCCCTCCAGATGCTATATCGAGGCCAACATGACGTCACTTGACGCTGCTCTATATTCCTGTCATAACACTGGCAGTTCCCGGCTGCTACGTCGGATAAAATGTCGTTGTTTACAGTTCGATTTTTTTTAATACCTGGAAACCCACAAATGACTGGGCTTGGTTGAGTCGCAACGTAAAGGTTTTGTTTATAATATTTTTTTCCCCTTCCTTTCTATAGCACCTTTCGTGGGAAAGATGTTCAGTAAAGTCGACTCCAATGTGATTTTGTGCGTTGGCAGCTTGTTGCTTAGTCTCTCCTTGATCCTGACGGCTTGTACGTCAGCATATTGGCAAATTGCCATCACCTTTGGATGCTTGCAAGGTACACTTTAGTTGATAAAATGTGTTGGTACATGTTTATTGCTTATAGTGTCCGCGGCCTGTCTTGAGTCCTGAAGGTATTTATGAGCGGCTACGTCTTCCTGGAAGGGGCGGCTTTAATCGACGGCCGCCATTGTTTTTGTAACCATCTTGGATATCAACAAGGCACTCTGCTACCAAAAACATACAATTGATATCTGTGTCATTCTGGGGCGAACTCAAGATAGGCCGCGGATACTTTAGTCTTATTACTCTAGTCGGCAACTGACAAATAAATCGGAAACAAAAACCCACAAGGGTGAAAGAACCCGCCAAGTTTTAATTAACCATTCAAAGTAGTGGTGATATCAGGCTGCCATCAAGTTTTTCTACATGGCGTATACCAAGCCGAACTCTGCATTGACCGAACATTCTTCCGTCTAGAAAGTAATGATACCGCCCTGCCCTACACACCAAAACTAAAAACAACAATCCACTACAGCAATAAAAATAACAAAATAACCGTACAGCCATAAACAGCACCTCGATTAACGTTTTGAAATCAGCTGACTACATCTCACATATACGACCGGAACTCTCGCAATGTCACTATTGTGCGCGCGGCGTATCTTGAGTCCTGCACGTAATTTACGATCGGTTACGTCTTCCTGGAGGGAGTAGCTTTCATCGACGGCCGCCATTGTTTTTGTAACAATTTTGGGTATCAACAAGGCACTCTGCTGACAGAATCATTCAATCGACTATTTCTGTTCATTCTGGGGCAAACTCAAGATGGGCCGCAAACACTATAACACAGCTTTAAGTTCCTTCTGTGTGTGGATAAACCCCCAATGGGGAGATTATCTGTAAATCTAGCCCCTAGAAGCACTAAACGCGGTGATGCACTTACGTGTTACTTCAGGGGCACGTGCTTCTAGCTGCAACCCTCATTTTCGAAAAGGCACTTGCCCGTACGACTCTATACCTGTCTGCCAAACTTACATTTACTAACTTGCCTGTAGACGTGTCTTTATAATTATGCTGTGAGATTTAACATGGGAGCCGTGTGCTTAGCTAGCTAACGTTGGATGCGAGTGCTCAGTGGGCCAGTTTTGGTAATAGTACGGTCTGTTGGCACACGTTCTTCTTCAAAAACTGCGTTTCGTGATACCAAGATGAAACTTGGCACCACGCAAGGGCACATAAAAAGAAGTAATTATAGATCCAGATTGCCCTTTCGAAAAAATCATGAAAACAAAATTGGCGGACATTTTTCAAAATGGCGGCCCTATTTTGTCAAAATGTTAATAACTCAGCTAATATTTGGCCGATGTTAAATTTCTGTATGTCTAAATAAAGATAATTAAATGGCGAAAAACTAAAGTCATATGGTTCCAAACGCAAACTACAATATGGTTTAAACTTCAATTACAAAAAAACATGTTCTCAAGTTTCCAGACTACCGCTTCAACTAACATAACTCCTAAACCACTGCATAAAACAGGATAAAACCTTAGCAGTAATTACTCTTTGCGCCATTACCTTTATTTAGACATATTGTAAACCAAATACACCCAGTAGTTTCAGAGATACACCTACTGGAACAGAAGACTGTTAACCTGTAATAACTATTATGGTAATCTCGTGTATGAGGCTTCAAACTGTTGTCCTGAGATGTGTCCCACACAAGAGCTACTCTTTGTGCATGAAACTTTTTAGCATCGTCGCGTACATGTTGTTGAAATACATTGGCAGAGTAATCTCTGAATGATTTACGTGCTGTTGCATAAGTTGTTCCTGGTAGGAACATATTCACTAAGGCTGCAGCATCGTAGACAGCAGCGTTGTATGTAGCTGTTCAGCTGTACTGGAATCAGTTTACGTTGTCTCAACTGTTGGATCTGGTGTTATTACAAATGCGCTACTAAAGAACACAATTCATCCGTCTTCAGCCCAAAGAAGAGGCTGGTTCTCGTTTATTTCTCCACGTCAAAGATACCATCATCCATGGTCACATGGTATATGTCAGGACGGTGGTTACCAATGTTCTTGTTCTTACAGTTTCACTTGTGCATACGTTCCTTGACATGGGGTTCTGCCAGTTGTGGTTAGGATTTGGAGTGGGAAAACATTATAGAAACATACCTCTACATGTGATCACGAGTGTTATTCGTTTGCAAAAGTCACAAGCTTTGCCAGGGTTCCATTCGTTCAAAGGCTGTGACACAGTGTCATTCTTCGTAGGCCGAGATAAACTAACGGTTTTGTAAAAGACTTACGGTCAGTTTCCCTGAAGCAACAAAAGCCTTTTCTTTCATCTCCTTTCCGCAAGAAGGAATACCCAAGTGTGTTCACAAGGTACCTGAACGATATACAGTCTTACTGTACTGCGCTTCTAGTAAATTACTCAGTGTACACGATGCACGAAAGGAATTATTCACCACAAATTTTCGACCATCACGAAATTCCTCCAACAAGAGCTGCTTTAGTGAACCATGTGTTGCCGGCAGCCTACCCAAGTGGCAGCGTAGGGGGCCAAGATTTAGCAAGCAACAGTACTTGCCCAAGCCCAGATGGTTGGGGTTGGTAGTTGTAACAGCAAGTAGCAGCCAAGGTGGTCATCACTGGCTCTTCGTGAACTTGTAAAATGTAGCTGAAAAAACTGTAGCCCAAAGAAATGTGGATGCAAGAAAGTCGACCCACCCTGCACCCTGTACTACACAGTCTGTTCTTAGAAAATAGAAAATGAGTGCCATTCTGATTCTTTCACTTCCTTGAATGACTTCGCACATGACGCTAGGGATAGACAGATATTAAAATCGGTATCGTTATTTACAGATATTATCGGTATTTGTCATGCATCGGTATCGGATCTGTATCGGTGTTTATTTACAGATATTTTGCCGATACGACCATATTCCGTGCGCACTGGCTATTCTGCCTAGCTTGAGAGAAACGTTTCCTGTATAGCACCGCTCGCATCGCATGACATCATCTGGACAGCGTCTCAGGGAAATTAACGCGTGCGTACTGTCGGCTTTTTGCAATTAGGCCTTTCTGCAGTGTGGACTGGGTTTTTTAATGGTCAGAGGTACGAATGAGTTTGACTTTTTTACCTGTTGACTTTTTTATAAAATCGTTATCGGTATCGGTGTATCGGAATCTGTATCGGTATCTGTATCGGAACGGAGTGAGGGGAAAATATCGGTATCGGATCGGTCGGTATATTTCTGTATCGGTCGGTCCCACAATGACGCCGTCAAGAAGTGTTTGTTTAAACTGAAAAATAGTTCGGCGATATGTCCAGATGGTTTCTCTAGTAACTTTTATCGACGCCTCGCAGATGTACTCTCCCAACCATTGTGGATGATTCTAAATTCTTCATTTCAGGAAGGTACACTCCTTAAACTATGGAAAAAGGCACGAGTTGTTCCAATTTTTCAAAAAGGTAATGCGGCTAATCCGGCAAACTATCGTTCGATTTCACTAACTTGTATGCCATGTAGGATCCTGGAGAGACTTATTCGGGAGGAGATCATGAATCATTTGTCCAAATTTGACCTCATTCCTCCAAACCAATTTGGTTTCCTACCTGGTAGGTCCACCACTCTGCAAATGCTAAATTGTGTTGCTGACTGAACACGCTCTTGTGAATTGGGGATGCCGGTCGACATCGTCTGTATCGATTTTGCCAAAGCTTTCGATTCATTAGTACACAAGAAACTTCTTTTTAAACTAAAGCTCCTAGGTATCGAGAGACTAACTTATGACTGGATTGAGGACTTTCTTACGAATAGATCCCAGGAGGTCTCTGTTGGTAATTCTTCCTCATGTGAGTTGCCAGTGACGAGTGGAGTCCCGCAGGGGTCGGTTTTAGGCCCACTGTTATTTTTCTTGTTCATTTCGGATTTGGCCCCGAAGTTTGGTAATGTAAAAATGCCTATGTTTACTGACGATCTTAAGTTATCTTTATTATAATATCGGAGGCCGGCTAAAAGGAAAGCCACTTCTCCCCTCCTCGCACCCGCATTGAAATAGCACTCTCTCACTCTAACCTGCAGCCAAAAAGGAGCCAGGCATGAGTGGTCGATCAATCTGACAAGTCGTCGGAAAAATGTCCCGGGAAAATGTCCCGGGAAATGTGACCGCCCCGTGCATAACACGGGCTTCCTCTAGTATGGTAATGTAAATAACCAGATGGATCATGACGCACCGCAGAGTGCAGTCAATTATTTAAATCACTGGTCGGATATGTGGCAACTCCCCATTAATAATGAAAAATGTAAAGTCTTACCTCTAGATTTAGAAACACTGAATGCGTGTTGGGAACATCAATTCTTGAATGCATATACGAGACAAAAGATCTCGGCATTCATTTAACTATGAATTTAAAATTCTCCACACATTGTAGCATTGTTGCGGCGAAAGCCAAAAGGGTTGGCTATATGATTACAAAATGTTTCATTTCGGGAGATAAAACTACACTAGTAAAAGCCTATAAGGCTTATGTGAGACCCATCGTGGAATATGCATGCCAAGTATGGTCCCAATACTTAATCAAAGATATAAATACTATTGAATCTGTACAACGTACCTTTACTAAATCCTTCCCAGGCATGCGAGGTTTATCATATCAGCAGCGCTTGGCCCACTTAGGGCTCGAATCACTCGAGTTGAGGAGGCTTCGTGCTGACCACTCACTGACTTTCTCAATTCTTAGAGGCATGACAGATACCGACCCTCATGTGTTGTTCACGGTTCGTGGAAACAGTTTTACCAGAGGACACCCTCTTAAGCTTGAGGTTAGAGCTGTTCGTAGGGACTGTACAAAATATTTTTACTCAAACCGAGTTGTAAGACCCTGGAATAGGCTTCCTTCGGGGCGGGTTGGATCGGCGAGTCTCGCCCAATTTAAAAGGGACCTTAAAAAGTACGACCTTTCAGCAGATTTCATGAAGTGTTGTTAGATTATTTTTAGATTTTATGTTTTAATGAATTATATGTTTTGTATATTCTATGTATATTTTTATAGACGTTCTTTTACTTTTTAAATTGGGACCAGTATTAGTGGTGGCATGCTAGCCCTTCTGGTATCCCTATTACTTTGTGTAATAAATATACTTTTACTAAAATATGGGTACTAAGTTGACTATAACGGTGGCAATAATTAGAAAGCTACTTCAGCGGAATGTCCTGTGCTATTGAATTAGTATCGTAACAAAATTAAACCTTTAGACGATGGTACACTAGTTCCAGTCCTTTTATCATATACAGTTAAAGGAGGTAGCTGAGAAGGGAGTAATTACCGTTTAAGCCCACGTCCCGTTTCCTGCAGTGGTTTACAATTACGATTAGTAGAAGTATTTTGGAACCCTAGGGAAATGGTTCTTTGTAATTACAGTACCAACTATAGCAATTAGAGCCTTGAATTGTATGACTTGCCATTTAATTACCTTTATTTTGATATAAAGAAATATTTAAACTGGACAGATTTTAGCGGAGATATCAGCATTTTGTCAAAACAGTGCGGTAATTAAAAAAAAAAGCCGCCGTATGATTTCTTTTCATGATTTTTCTTGAGGGTTTTGGAACCGGAAATAATTCTGGATATGTACCCTTGAATCGTGCCAAATGTCATGATAGCATCACAAGGTGTAGTTTTCCGAGAAAAACTCGCTCTAATGATACTACATTGCCTTATTAGTTATTACAGGTTTGCAGTCTCCTGGTTCAGTAGGTGTATCTCTGAAACTACTGGATATATTTTGCCGTCAAAATAAGGATAATGGTGCAAAGAGTAATTAATGTTAAGGTTCCCATCCTGTTTTCTGCAGTGGTTTAGGAGTTATATTAGTAGAAGTGGTAGTTTGGAAGCTTGGGAACATGTTTCTTTGTAATTTCAGTTTAAACTATTGCAATTAACGTTTGTAACCATATGACTTTACTTATTCGTCATTTAATTATCTTTACTTTGACATATATAAATTTAAAATCGGTCAAGTATTAACGGAGTTATTAACATTTTGACAAAATATGTCTACCATTTTGAAAAATGGCCGCCGTTTTGTTTTCATGACTTTTTCGTGAGGGCTCTGGATCCAAAATCACTTCTTTTTATATATCCTTGCATGGTGCCAAGTCTCATCTTGGTATCACGAAGTGCAGTTTTTATGTGCTAACAGACCGATAAGCAGAAAGGGCTTTGCCCCGATGGCCGAGTGTGGGCATGACGCTAGTTGCTTCAACACAAATTAAACTTTATTGAGGGTACTTTTTCTTCATAAAGGACACCGTCCCACACTTTAACATTGAGGTTTTTCAGTTGAGGTTTTCGTCGCCTTTTCACTTCTGACAACAATTAAGCTCTGACAACAATTCAATATCATCTACTTGGCGGCGACACACTAACGTGTCTAGATCAACGCTATTAAAAGCACTTTTTCTCCGTAACGGACACGTTTCTAAACGTTAATGTTGAGGTTTCCTTCGTTATCTGAACGCAACACTCCTGATTCAAACGATTTGCAACGATTTCTACCGCATGGGGAATTTACACCAGTAGGCTGAAATCAGCTATAAGCTGTGTTACAGTTAAAAGGCATAATCTGCTAGTGAGCCGCCTTTTTACATCTGACAATAATTAAAGGCGGGTTGTCACCAAATTAACATCCGCAACATACAGCCGCATTGAGGTCACTCTCGTAGCAAGCAAAGGAATGAACAGATCTATACCTTTAAACACAACAAACGAGCCAGGTGCCTCCCTAATTATTAAGTGAAAATATGAAACATCTTCGTGCATTTGACAGCAAGCTGTAAAGGTTAACGAGATTACTGTTACTAGATGGCGCTATCTTTACATTCTACCGTAGACATTAATGGCGTTAACCTTTACAGCTTGCTTCCAGGTGCACGAGAACGTACCAAATTTTTACTCATTAATTTAGAAGGCTCGTGTCTTGTTTGTTGTGTTAAAAGATATTAATGCACGGTGGTGACGTCACGCCAACACATCCCAATGCTAAAAGTGTAGCCGTTATATACGGTTAATCTGAAAACCCACACACGTGACCGTGGGTTAATTTTGATAACCCACACTTTTTTTGATAATCTAACACTTTTTCCGCGCTCCACACAACCACTGCTCTACCATGTGACATACTTTGCAAAACTACCGTACACAACACAAATTCAACCAACATAAATAAGCACATTTGCAACCTGCGACATTTATCGTGCTTACACGAAAAAAAAAAACCTCGCGTAGGCTGCTATGCTAGGACCCCACCCATGGAGGAATGGCCCAATCCGCCATACTTTCGCTCCGACAGTACTAAAACTAGGCTACCGACACTTGTAAACACACCTAAATACATCTAAAAACATACGATACTCAAGCGAACAGCACATTTGTAACCTGGCGACATTTGCCGCACTAACACGAAAAAAAAAAACCTCGCGTACGATGCTAGCCCCCTCCCCATCCCCATCCATGAATGAATAGTCCAAGCCGAACTCGACAACCTTTCGTTCCGACGGTACGAAAACTAGCCTACTGACACCTTCTAAACACACCTAAAAACCTACGAGACTCAAGCGAATAGCGCATTTTATACGCTATATCTTATTTAAACTAATAAAGCAGAAAAAATACGGTTTTACCTTAAACACAAACGTCGGTGACTGGGACTGGATATAGGGACGTCCTCGCGTACGTGAGACTTTCGCAGACAGGAAGTTTAAACCGGAAGTTTGAGTTCAGGAATCTACGTCATGATTCACAAATAAAATTTTCAAATAAAGTTTTTTTTAATCTCAAATAACTAGATATGTTGGCTCGACGTCACACCTTAGCATTAAAACACGTATCCGTGAAGTGGACCGGGTTATCACAAAATAATTGATCGTCTACTCGAAACGGAACAGTCCAAAGATCTAGGGGTAGCAAAATTGCAGTCGTGCTAGTGCGCTCGTGCGGTTTCGCCACCCCTCGATCTTTGGACTGTTCTGTTTCTCGCAGACGATCAATTATTTCGGGATAACCCGGTCTACTTCACGGATATCTATTACTTAATTCTTTGTGCAGTCCTTTGCTTGTTGCGAGCAAGTGCTAGAGAGAACTATATAGCGCTCAATGGTGCTAGATGGTCCAAATTTTCGTTTAGTGGTAGCCCGCCTTTAAGCTCTGGAAACAGTTAATTTTGATCAACTTGGTGGCGACATACTAGCCTGTGTCTGGATCTTGGTTTACTTTTTTTTATCTCTGGCAGCAACAGCTTTCGACCAGAACTTGTAAAGTTTGTCAATAGGAGAGCAGTGTCAGTAGCAGAGCAGTGTCAGTAGCATAGCAGTGTCAATAAGGTGAAATAGGTCAGGTCAAACCTTTTCAAACGTTCTTCGTAAGGCATACCCTTCAGTGAAGAACAGTGCCTGGTGACGGCACTCTGAATTTGTTCCAACCTGTAAATATCACCATTGTAATGTGGTGACCAGGCGTGCACGCAGTATTCAATTTTTGGTCTAATAAACGTCACATACCATCGACTTGTATTCGTAAGTGTCCACGATTTGAAGTTGTTACACCTCATTACGGAACTTAAGCTTGTTGTCCACAAGGATGCCCAAATCTTTCACGACAGTGTGTTCTTGGCAACTGATAAGTAATAGTGAAAATCAACAGCTTTGCTTTTGCTAATACATAGAATGACACATTTCTCTGGGTGAAACTTCATTTTATTGTCTGACGCCCATTTAGCTAAAGTATCAAAAGCTGCTGGCAACTTTCAAGCGAATCATTATCTGTTATGGATTTTAAGATCATCTGCATATAACAAGGCAACTAAAGAAATAAACTTAGTAATGTCACAAATAAATAAATTGAATGGCCATCCGCTGAGTGTGCAACCTTGAGGAATGCCACGACTGTTTTCCGCCCAGTCACTTGACACTGCCCTAATAACGACCTGTGACGGCGACCCTTCGAGTAGTCACAAATCCAAGTGAACAAAACCATATTTATTCCTGATTTTTTTTTAAGTTTAAGAAGTAGTACGTCATGTGGCACACTACCAAACGCATCTGCGAAATCAGTGTAGATAATGTCAGTCGGAATACCTTTGTTAAGATTCTTAAATCTTGTTAAGATTCTTAAATCTTGTTAAGATTCTTAATAAATGTCAAGTTGCCAATCTTTCAACAATGAACTGATAAGGTTTGTAAAAGAAGTAAAAAACTCAGCACCATTCACTTCCCGATGCAAAGGATTCCATGTTCACAAATCTTGACTGAAGAAGTTGTTGGTTATGTTGATCCAGGAGGTCTTTCTCTGGGGAGATTCCGACCATGTCCTCTAAAAGCACTGGACCGACGGGAAAAGAATGGGTTCCTCTCTTGTTTCAGGAAACCTCTTCTGATTTCTAAGGTGAGGGGGTGATTTTCAGGTGATTTCTTAAGGTGATTCTATGGTGATTTCTAAGAAAGTGAGATCTCACCCAGCGATTTTGATAATTCTTTTCCCTTGTGGCTTCAAACAGGTATTCAATATCGTGAGACCTGGCTATCTTGCCGGTACAATTTCGGAACCTTACAGATCCGATACCCTGTGCCTACCAGTTGTGCTCACCTTGGCTGTACATTATTGTGTTTTCCCACAAAAACCATTTTTTAACGTTAAGAGAGACCAGCTCTTAATTCCTAATACCAGTTGTTACAGACAATGTCGCAAGTCAGATATCAAGGAAATTGCTGTTATTCGTAGTTATTCCCTCGTGAATATCCTTCAATTATTATTATCAATGTTAAACAAATTTATTTATAAATTACGCACCAAACTCACAAATATATGACCCAACAAAATATTTGAACCAACTCCAAGATTCTAAGCAATCAGCTGACAAGATGAAAGGGTGACGTGCATTTCTTGCTGGCTGAACTAGTGATTAGATGTCCCTGGCAGTGTCTGGTCCCTGGCTCGCATCCCAGACATTTCTTCTGGGCTACATTATGACCAGCAAGCCTACTATCGACGTCGCAGATTTCACCTCACTCTGAGGTTTGGACGGCAGTGAGCCCTGAATGCCGGCTTTCCGTGGCTTCAATACTCGGCAACCTGGAATTCCAGGTCAATTGCTTCAGAGCCCTGCTGATCCGATGATTTCCTGACTTTACTGACTAGTTTATTGACTGCTAGAGTCTTAGTGTTCCTTTAATTAACATTAAACCAATGTAACTTAATTCTGTTTTTCCCCCCATTATTGATGCTGATGTATGAACTACTGGCGGATCTAGATACCTAAACAACATAGTCAGTGAGCATGGCCCGAGTTTTCCCATGCTTTAAACATAGGATTTTTTCTTCAGCCGCCTCATCGCCTCTCCCATGTTGCCTTCGTTGGGTGCCTGGTCCTCTCCTTACAAAGAACGCTTCAATGAATCTACTGTATTTCGCGTATTTTCCCAATTTTCCAAATGGCTAATGACACCAGTGGATCACCAGATGTAGGGAATTAATCGGTACCGTTACAGAAATCATTTCAATGTTTTGAAAGTCTGGTTTCAACTCAATGGTAATTTGCTCAGAATTGGATAATTCGTTTTTAAATTAAAATGTTATTACGTACATTCGTTTTTAACATTCGTTAAAAACTTTTAGAAAATGACAAACCTGCGGTACCTAGCTTTTTAACGTCATCTCTGATGATTCACTTAGCCATTGTAAAAGTATACATTTGTTACTAATTGCAGATACTACAAGTGTTTCCACACATTCTTCCAAATTATTTCACAATTCATGTACACGGTGTATACCTTATTGAATTAATAATTTTTACGCATACTGCACATCAATAGTTTGCGTGCCAATCATTTGCCTCTTGGACAGCAAGCAAGCTTTTAGGTTAGCAGCATAATATTGTGACTAAAAGTTCTGTGTCCCATTCCGTGT
>JAHWFP010005535.1:0-32258 GCA_023313725.1 Lithobius niger
TGACTTAGTGGCCTTGCCATGTTTTAATAATATTAATTCATAAACCTGATTACGAAAATTGATCATTTTCGAAACGATGCACGCATTATTTTACTGTAGGACTGCTTGATTTTCCTTTCAATAAGCCACTTGTTTACGCCTGTCATGAAAGGGTTATCGCCGTTTAGCATTACTGCGGCAAACTAAGATTCTATCGATGTTTAATCAACTGTACGGGAGCCAGGAAACGAAACCAACAGCTTCCCCCCCACGACGATTTGTCACAAGGGATGGAATATGAAGCAATCGTTACAGCATGAACACTCCCACGTCATTCATTGGCTCCCGACACTAATTATAATAATTTGTATTGTGTATATACTAAACAAATATGTATGTATATTTTCTTTTGCAGCCTTGCAGGTTGTTGTTTGATCCCGTTCTTCGTGGACCGTTGTAAGGACGTAGCTCATATTTGTCCGAATTGCAATAGTTTCATACATACATACAGACGACTTGTATAAGACGAAAGATCACCCGCAATCTCCTTCCTCGGTCATGGACTGCCTTTCTCGAAGATCTGCAAGTGCGTCAAGTTATGTTAAGGTCCTGAAAACAGAAACATGGCGAGAAGACATGTCCGAGTGTGTAACTTAAGGAAGCATAAGGTCGAAAAACATTCCGTAAATAGAACGTTTTACTATATGTTATTGGAAGGTATTTACGCCTTAACAGTACTGTGCGTAATTCATGCTCCGCTCTCACTTCCGCTTCCATTTCCGCTTCGAAACTCTGTGCTGCTCTGAGAAAATCCGATTTATATACTTTCTACGTTTATATGTTTATGAAACTCACTATTTACATGCATTAACAAAACATAACTGCTTACCCGTCCAAAATGATTGGAATATACACAATGCAACGCATTAATTAGGCTTTAGGCAAAGAGTTTTAGTGCCAACTGCCAACGTGGGCACTAATTTCGTTATTTTTGCGTAATTGCAGGGGTGATTTCTATGAGATTTCTATGCAGGGGTGACTTTTATGAAAGTTGAATATTTTGAATCTTACGTTTTTTATAAAGTGTAAGCTATATTATCTCATATGGCTATGTTAGGGTTGGACGGTAATGACATTTCGACGAAACTTTTATTGCGATACATTATATTTGAGATTATTGCGATATTACAACGTTTCTCGTCATAATTAGTGAGTGGCCTATTTTACTCTATCGTTTAACTGTATTTAATGTTGTTGAATGCATAAGTTCACATACACAAATGCACGTCTGTGTGTATTTGGTTTCTGGATGAAAGCAGTTGCAATTTTCTTTTTCAGTAGCAAATAATGCCTGCCTATTAAAGGCAATTTAATACTCTATTGACGTATTTAAGCAATTTATTCTAAATAACCGAAATATTCTTGTTTTTAGGTAAGCTCTACAGATTTGAGACCTTTATAAGCTTCACAATTTAATTCCCCAGTAATTAATATGCGGTAATCGTGGTACATGAAAAACACTGTGATAACACAATCGCGTAGCTAGCATATAGTTCGATCATGGAGCTTATCGCACATATAAATAATCCATGGTTCGATAAAATTGCAGTACTGCATGACCACTCGTCCCTCATACGTTTGACACGTATTTGGTGCCTATTATGGTTATTTCCTTTAGGGGAAAAAAGGGCGAAGCAGTAGGGATTAGTGTCTAACTCAGGAATTTGCTTACACTGGCCATAAACAAAAATCTGGGATTCAAATTGAATTCACGAATTCGTCTAAGGGATGTAGGGAAAATGGGTGTTTTAGTCCCTCGAATCCCTGTAAACAATTCATTTTCAGTAATTTATTCCTTTGAAATGTTCCAAAAACCCAATTTCCAGTATTTTTCTACTTCTAGTATATGCCTTATGTGTCTGCTTTTGCCAAATTTGCTCTTAACTTCGGATCTTGGTGGGGTGGCACTTGAGCCACATTTGTACCTCACAGCCACCGTCCTCTACATATTCCACTGGTACGTCTTCGGCTTTAAGTCTCAAATATATTTATATTTAAGTCCAAGAGACTTATACAAGTTTTATATTTAAGTCCAAGGCACATCGAAACAACGGTTGCATTTGTATAAATTTACGAATTATAATTTACACTATTATAAACATCAAACTAAAAAAAAAAACTCACTTTACATTTAAAAGCTCACCTGCTGCATTTTACAAATGGTAAAATCCAGCTGGTGAGCGTATAAGTGTAAAGTGAGGTTTTTTTAGAGTTTGATGTTTATAATAGTGTAAATTGTAATTCGTAAATTAATGATGAGTTGTTGATGAGATGGTGCCATCTACCGTCAACTTCATGATCTTCATCGTTTCTGCATTTGTAAAGTTGATGCTATTGCTTTGGTTTTGATGAAAGTGATAGTTGTCTTTGTGCCAGCTTTGCCTTAATATTTCCAAATTGTGGTGATGAACACGCTGTTTAAAATGTGCGGAAACTCGTTTCGTGATTCATAAATATATATTTAACAAGTCGCCTTTTCATCCAAACTTTTGTTGTGTGTCTAGGTTTACATGTAAATGTATCCGTATCTCTGATATATGTGTCGTACATAAACACACACGTTAGGTTTTGTTTGTAAATCCAAACTTGAATTGTAAAATCACATGCATACCTATTGTACTAGGTGAGCAGCTGGATCACCACTGAGTTTGAATAAATGTTTCAGATCACTATTTAAATAACTTGAATGAAATATACTGTAATTCCGTAAGTTGGCTCAAAACTACGTCTATGGTAGTTTTAATGTAGGCCTATTCATGTCTATGGTGTCTTAATTCCGACCTACCTCTTCCCCGAAAACAATGTTAAGGGGCAAATGTTAACTGGCAATTCAAGCGACTTGTTGGCTACATTCCAATTTCAACCTTTAATTTTTTTAGCACATACTCCAAAAAAGAAACGATTAAAAGAATAAAGGCAAAATTTCGAATTTTGGTGTAATTTCTTCTCACATGATGACGGATTATAATGATGACTTGATTATAATTATTACACAACAAACTACGTGTGAAGGAACCTCACACAAAAAATTAAAAGCAGTGTTTTATGAATTAGGACGCCTAACATGGAGAATTTTGGTTCTACAAAATTCATCCAAGGTGTTGGATCTTAATTTTGTGAGTGCAGCATATGAATGTTGGGAAGGAGCCATCTGACTTGCTTAAGAACAAGCGTGGACATGCATGGAATACAAACAGGTTTAATTTTCTACATAAAATTGCTTGTGTGCCTTAGACGTCACAACAACAATAATCTAAGGAGCAGTAATATAGGCAAGTGCTCATCGACAAGATCGCCTTAAACTCAAAGCCTATGATATTTCAGTGAACGAGCAAAGAGCAACGATCGCAATTAAGAATTTCCCTGTCATGAAAAACTAGAAAGGTTATTGACAATTAACAGTTAACCGTGTTTAAGGTAAGGTGATGTCTTCGTCCATCATCATGGGTACTTCCGGACCTGCTCTGGTGGTGGGTCTCCACTGTGTCTTTCCATCATTTTACTCTATTTCCCCTTAGATTATTGTCCTTGTTTAGGTGACCATGGCGCTCAAGCAATTTAATGCTTAATATTAAATCTGCTTGTATTCCATGCAAGTTCTTGTGAGTTATTAAGGTTAGTCAGGTAGGGCTCCCTCAGCAAAGTGTATCCATTAATCTGGAATTCAGAAAGGCGTGATCTTCATGTGACAATGGCCGCATCTGTATATTCGTTAATTTGAAGATCTGCAATGCTGGTGGCAACCGTTGCTATTCTTTTTATTGATTTTATAGACAATAACAGCTTTTTTAACTGTTTGCATTTAAGTTTTTGTGTGGTCAAGGCTGACCAACCCGTTGTACTTACTTTCTGTCACCAACATTCTTGCCATGTTTGTGTTTATAGCATTATTGATGAGTATTCTCAACTGCCAACAAGCAACTTGCAAATCTTGCTTCTCCCTTGTTGCCGAGAAATCTCCAAGGACTTTTTATACGATTGTTTAAAAAGGCTGGTTTTTTTTTTAGTATTTAAGTAAACATCACCTTAACTAGCTCATTAACATTAAATAATTTTTGAAATTTTCCGACAGCATTCATTGGAAGTATTATCGGTCTTTAAAATTTATGCCGTTTTTACTCTTAATGCGTGTGAATTCTTCTTCCCCCAAGTATAAATAAACAAGACATTTAATAATACTGTATGTGTATGAAGATAAATGAAACCGTAGTAAGACAATACAGGAACTAACACCCATCATAGCGATGTTGGAATGCAGCGAAGGCCAGCATGTGGCCATCGAGTCGGAAATAAATTACGTGGTTGGAAATTGAACCTGGGCTATAACATATTGTATTTCCAGGGTTGATGTTCCACTTTCTGGCATTAGTGCTCTTGGCTGAAGTTAAACTTAAACCTATGAGGCCAATTTATGGCATTCTGGATAGTTTTCTGGAGGGATAGCAGTTAGAGCAGTCGACATGTTTTCAGCAGATTCGGGTTCAGTTCTGGCCACATGACGGTACATGAATATTTGCCATCTAAATGGTCGCACACTGCAGTTCTCGGATGCTACCATGGGCGTTTATTTACTGTTTATATACAGTTAGTAATTCTATAACTATCTTTGATTGTGAACTTACACTATCTTAATGTCATTGAAAAGTATTATTAATATCATTAAATATGAAAATGTTTAATTTACGATGCTTCTATAATATTCTAATAAATAACTGGGAACAATAAAACCTATGCCTTTTTATAATGAAGTTAATAACAGTTTTTTGTATAGTTTCTGGTCCTGATGAGCTTAGATTGTAAGTACTTAAATACATAAAAAGATACCGGACAATTCTTGGTGGATTATTGACCGTAAAGTAGCTTATCAAGCTTAAAACAAATAAAACATCTGAAAATATTTCTTTACTAAAATTCCTAAGTATTTGACAAAAATAACGGGTAAACTGTACGGGTTTAGACGAAACACTACACATTAACGATGTATTTAAAATATTTAAATAAATCGTTTCTAACTCTTGGTACTGGAAAATGTAGTGGAGCCATACTATGTTACAAATACTCTTGATATCGTAGATTCCAAATTTGGTGAGTTCCAGAATTGTGATCTTAAGGAGAGTAAAAAAATACTCATACTGAATTTTTACAAGCTAAGTAATCAAACAAACGTGTATAAAAAAAGAACAGATTTTAGAAATAATAAAAATGTCGGTATTGGGGTTTCCCAGGATTCAGTGCTTGAGCCACTCTTGTATAGTTAGGTAAACCATTTTAAAACTGCATTCAAATCGGTGATATAAAGAGGTTGGCATTGGTGTTTCCTAGGGTTCCGTGCTTGGGCCACTCTTGTGTAGTTAGGTAAACAGTATCTTAACTGCATTCAAAACGGTGACATTAGAAAGAGGTCGGTGTCGGTGTTTCCCAGGATTCAGGAATTGGGCTACTCTTATATAGTTAGGTAAACTGTATTTTAACTGCATTCAAAACAGCGATATTATAAAGACGTCGGTGTTTCCCAGGTTTCATTGCTTGGACCACTCTCGTGTAGTTAAATAAACAATATTATCAATTGAATTCAAAACAGTGATATTATAATACATGTGGATCACATAATTTAGGTTATGTTCCTAAGGTTCAGATTTTGTAATAAAATTAAGAATCTCCAGTGGATTAAGAATGGAGTAATGGTTTCATTAAACTACTTATAAAATACGTGCCGTTGGTGTTTGCACAACTTCTGGGACGCTTTTTTCATGCCCTTTATGCCTTTATAAACATTCAGGCATTTTAATTTACAACACTTAAATTAACAACTACACAGGTATGTTAATGATTTTCAGTAACGTAATATAAATAAAATAATTCCTTCAGTAAGAGGTAAAATAAAGGGACTGTTTTAGATACGACGAAAGCTACCCACTTGGCGTAATTATGAGTTGGTCCTTCAAAAAGTACAATATAATATAGTCAAGGTCCTTTGTTCTGAATACAGTTTTAAAATAAGTCAAGAATTCATTAGAAGATAGTAAAACTCTAAAGGTCTTATGTTTTAATTTGGACAAATTGTTTTATGAAAAAAGGCTAGAAGTATAGGATACAAAGTAAATGGGGGAAAAACTAGTGAAATTATAACATTGTACATTTTTTTTATAGTTTTTCTTTATGAATCCTTAATATGTAAAAGTGCTTGACAGAATTAAAATATTAGAAGGGGCCTTACTGGCTATAATTGTTAATTACTGACTATTTTAAATAAATCATAAATAATGTGGCTAAAGGGTTAACGAGGTAACCTTTGAGAATACAATACACTCTATTTTAAACACTATTCACCACGCTTAACTGTTAAATATACAACCTTGGTAACGTAACCAGTCAAATTTAAAGCTGGTTAATAACACTACGGTAATTTGGAAGCAGTTTATAATTGCAACCAACATGAGTTTTTGCAAAGTCCTAAGAGTCAAGGCAAGGCTTTTTATTATATTGTTTGGAATTAGTTTTGTAATAATAAGCATGTAATATGACGGTGTTATACTGATGGTGGATGTTTTTATATTGTCAATGTATGCTACATTTTAAAATTCTTTTTTCTTTTATCAATAAATTTTTTTAAATTAATCTTACGTTTCATGTCATCTGTTCATTTCGATGTTAATAAAAAGTACAATATTTCCAAGTCTAAGGGTCATTGTTGAATGGCTTGTTGGGACGTGGTAGAACCAAAATTGGCATAGTTGTGTAAGTGCTCAGGGAATAGACGATCGGTTTCAGGTACAAGTACTCAATTCCAATTTATTCCTTAATGCTAGGCTAGGGGACCAAACACAGAGCATCACAGGCATCAGTTCAAGACAAGCTCGTACTGACCCTTAAGTCCAGAGAGGTCCAACCGTTTCGTTCGACCTCTCCCCAACAAGTCCTGGATCGAGTGCAGCAGATCAGTTTTTATACGATCGCAAACAATAGATCTGGCCTCAGGGTTTACGTCACGTGACGGCCTACTGCATTGGTCCGGTTCCTGCTGGTTTAGGCCATCAGGCACCAACTATACAAAGCTGCTGGCGCTCTGCCAACTTGCGCACGAGACGGCAATTGAGAGGGCGCACAGCCACTTCACGTAATAGCAAGGTGCACTGCATGATGTTGGCCATGCAGCGCATCTTGTATTTCATGTTACGCACGTTACATCTCCCCCTCCCTAAGTGTTTGCTTAGGCAAGAAGAGACCTACCTTATATGACACTCATAGTCCACTGCCCTGCAAAAAGTTTTTAAAAAAATTTCATTGAAACAATTTATTCAAAAATTCTTAAAAACTATACAGAGTTTCATGACTCGTTCACAAGGACCCTTTCCTCGTACCTCTTAGTGGTGGTCGGCGACTAAGAAGCTAACTTACTCTAAACAAATTTCACCGAAATTGTGGTGTTTGCAGGTCTACACACACAAAAAGGCCTCACATAATCCTGTGAACTGTTCATCTGAAATTCCACGCACCAATCACACCTGAATGGTTTCTCCACTCGTATGACAAACATCAAAAGTTCGTATTCACCCGAAGCTGGACTTACACCTCCTCCCAGGTGTCTCCTCCTCTTCTGCCCTCCTATGGCCAGAGCTCCTAGCCTGCCCGAGAACCTTCCAATGGATTTCTTTAATGGGCCAAGACCAGACACCC
Organism: Lithobius niger; assembly: GCA_023313725.1. Classification (NCBI taxonomy): domain Eukaryota; kingdom Metazoa; phylum Arthropoda; class Chilopoda; order Lithobiomorpha; family Lithobiidae; genus Lithobius; species Lithobius niger. Next base: position 7,717 of record JAHWFP010005535.1, read on the forward strand.
CAACCACACTCCTGCATCTGAAGATTCGACCCTGTCAAGCAAGCCGATCCCATCTTCTCCGACGAACTAACCTCTCCCACCTGGGTATGTACACACCTCCAAGTCGCACCATCGGTTATATATACAGTTCCTCGTCATTCCCTGTACATATTTACATCACGTAGAAATGTCATTTGGATCGTCTCCCGACGTGCGGCTCCACCAGGGTCTTCGTACATGCACCTCAGTGCTTCATGCCTGAACCTTGACACTTCTATGCGGATGTCTTGCAGGTCAGTCATCTGTACACCGCCTATGTTGCCAACACCTCGTTGCCTTCCCCAAACTCCATTAATCGAAAACCAGTTCGAATTCCTTCCCCACTTCACACACCAAACGAAGTGTCACGAATCACTTTTTCCTGCGCAACTTCCGACCACCATGCGTAGTCGGCATTGCTGCCCTTCACACAGTCCTATCTGTGCACTTCCACTCTCCTACACCACACTTGTAGTCTATCTGCACACACCACGAAGTACGCATAGTTCAACACAAACCCTCTTCGTCTTCGTTCAGCCGAACAACACCCCCGTGCCCTCCACGTCCTTTGATGACGTCCTGGTGGTCCCATCCATCGGTTGTACCCTCTCGAGCGGACGAGCAAATGGTAGCCACCGTCAAGTTCGTGCAAAGCACGTCCAGCAACCAGTCAGTCAGTGGCCGAGAGAAAAATTTGGTGCTCTCACCACTACTTTCTGTAGTTTACAGAAAAGAGTCTTTTCACCATGTACTGTTCACCTGCTGGGAAAGTAACGTTCAAACCTTCAGCAGAATTCCGGAAGTGCGGTCATCAGGAGTGCCTCTGGTTTCAAGGGGGTTTGGCTGCCAAGACCTCCTACCCTATCACGCATCGAACACTCTACCCCAATCCAAACATTCAACATAATTCTTCAATCTATTTTCGTAGATTGTGTCCTTAGATCGCAGCAATCACGTGTTGGTAAAGTGCATCTGGACAAACGCCACTAGCGCGAGCCCGCAGCTTTGCCCCAAACACGCTACGCAGAGCTTGACTTCGCACTGCCGTCCCGCATGCGGGCAGAGGTTCTCACCGGAGGTTCTCCCACATTTAAAACGAACTACGGCCGTAGTCCACATGTCACCAAGTCCAGTGACCAGACGCCGAGAGTAAACGTACTCCCATATCACGTCTTCACGGAATAAACCATTCCGTCGGGATCGTGCTACACGCCTTACATGCCCTACCTCACACTGTAGTTGTCTTACTGACCTAGAAAACCAAACAACTTATCCATGTGTCCGCTACCGAGTTGAACATCACTTGAAACTAAAATAATTCTTGTCAGTCCCTCGAAACTTCCATTTCCGAACTGCTTTTTAAATCTGTTTTCCTCCGTGTGCCCATCGTTGTTTTGCAATAATTCCTTCCGGTTAATACAAAGCTCCGCTGTGTGCAACACAGGTGCTTCTCTGCATAGCCACTCCGAGGTTTTCGCCAGGATTGCCTTGCATCAACACTTGTAACCTTCGGCCTCCCCACGAGAGGACGCAACCGAGGCTGGTTACCATTCCGTGTAAGTCCGGGACGTCCACCCAACCCACAACGCACTGCGGGATCCAGGGTGCCTCCCTTATCCTACACCTCTCCGCTTCCCGCATTCCTCTTTTCAAGGTGCTACAATCACGGAAAGCTACGCTCACACATGCACACTGCATTCGTGTTTACGTAGGCCTGACTGTACATTAAGCCAACTGCGTGCAGGATGTGTTAGCAACCTACATGCAGTCAACCGACCGATGACCCAGTCGATAGCGACCACTATCCAACCTCACGGCTGGTAGCAACCGACGGTCTGATCCGCATAGGCCTATCGCTGACCTCATGCAAACTTTGACCGTTTTCATCAGTCCTGCCTGTTCGGGGAATACCTCGTACCAGAAACCCGTAAACCCTTGGTTCCTCAAGGTACCCCCTTAGATGTGGACTGTCATCCACGTACCACGTTGTGCCACTTACCAGAACGGGTCTATAAGCCAGCAGCCCGACACAACGCCGACTAGACGGTACCACAGTAGGACGTTCATTCGCCCTTCGATAGACATGGAGGCCTTCAGTATCTCCTCAGCACTATATTTCAGATTTGACATGCCCCCGGACCCTTGCGAGCCCACTGCCGCCTGTTAACGCCCACACTATAGGGAGCCTATCCCCCTTTATGAACCTTCGAAAATTAACCTATTTTGGATTTTCCTGTCCAAATCATAGGTCTCTTTCGCATTGCCACCGCACATATTCTTGTGTGCAAGATTTGTGAAATCTGCATACAGCGTATATGAGGATGCGATCATCTTTGTACGCTATAAAAAATGTGTTTAGTCAATTTTTATATGCGACAAACGGGTCAAAATGCGGCAGCCTATTCACGTTCTTGTTTCCGGTTTGTAGACCTGAACCAGGTTGTGAACTGATGCCTCATTTTTGGTTGCCAATATTACCGTTCGTAAGTGCAAGCAGTTTTAGCTGCTCCACAACTACTTTCGGTCAACTGACAATGGACGTGACTAGCCCAATTTTGGAACAGAAAATGCAGTTTGAACCGTATCAACGGTTTCTGCCTGATTTTTCATTTGCAAAACCCAGACTTTGGTCAGTTAAATCAGTGGTTACGGCCGCACTGCGCTTTTGAATTTTCGGATCCAAATCACAACTTTTTTTTCTCACCTTTTAACCATCCAAAGTTATGTTTGTAACAATTCGTAATCCAAAGCCTACTTGCAGCCACTAGATTAACAAATTCTCCAGCTTACCATTCCCTGTAATCCGTACGACAATGAACCTGCATACATGTTCACGTCTTTAGGAGCGAGAGGGGGGGGGGGGTACGTATGACAAATATGCTTTCTTTTTTTTTTCTTCACAATTTGTCCGCTCGTAACCTTCGGTCTCCCCACGAGAGGGCGCAACCCAGGCTGGTTACCGTTCCATGTAAATCCAGGACGTCCACCCAACCCACAACGCAGTGCGAGCCCCAGGGTGCCTCCCTTATCCTACGCCTCTCCGCTTCCCGCATTCCTCTTTTCAAGGTGCTACGATCACGGAAAGCTACGCTCACACATGCACACTGCATTCGTGTTTACGTAGGCCTGACTGTACATTAAGCCAACTACTATACTAGTAGGATGTGTTTGCACCCTACGGCAGTCAACCGACTGATGACCCAGTCGATAGCGACCACTATCCAACCTCGCGACTGGTAGCAACGACGGTCTGATCCGCATAGGCCTATCGCTGACCTCATGCAAACTTTGACCGTTTTCATCAGTCTTGCCTGTTCGGGGTTTACCTCGTACACGGAACCCGTAAACCCTTGGTTCCTGAATATACCCCTTAGGTGTGGACTGTCATCCACGTACCACGTTGTGCCACTTACCAGAACGGGTTTATAAGCCTGCAGCCCGACACAACGCCGACTAGACGCTACCACGGTAGGACGTTATTCGCCCTTCGTTAGACACGGAGGCCTTCAGTATCCCCTCAGCACTATAGAAAGATTTTACGTGCCCCCGGACCCTTGCGAGCCCACCGCCGCCTGTTGACGGCCACACTATAGGGAGCCTATCCCCCTTTATGACCGTACGTCCCGTCCGTATTCCAGGCAACCATTTCCGGTTCCAGAAACACCCGGAATAAGATTTTAAAAAACCCACTTTTCCTGGACACAATATTGCATCTTTTCCTTCTACGCCGAGCCGGAAAAAATTGCATCCAAGTCAAGTCTGCAACTCGCTAAAATTAGTTTATTCCTTCCGGACTAACTTAGCAAATCGTCGGTTTTTCATTTTACTCCAGTTTGTTGAGCAGAAATCAACCCAACTGCGGAATTAAACGAAGTCTAGCTCAAACTTTGTTTAAATTCCTTACATTTTGACGTAACACTCTTAGCGGGGACAAGTTCGAATCTGAATAAATCCATTCCGAATTGGAACCCGTCTTCCACACAAGCTGTGCCAAAATCTTCCCCATTTTCCGTGACCATGGCAGTATTTCTACCTTCCAAGATCCTCGCCCATTTTTGTGCGTTACTTAAATCCAAGTTTCGCACTACTAGTGGTCGTGAAATAGGAGGTTTCCAAGCGTAATCGGTAGTCCCACTTCCGACTCCCAATTTTGCTCTTACAGTGAGAAAAAAAAATGTGTCTTCCCCCTTTTTTTTTTTCTAATTTCTGAAGTTTGTTTTTCGACTTTGGTCTTTTTAATTCCCCAAATCTACTTAAACTTCAATCCCAAATTTGCGTTATTTTTGCCACAAATTCAAAATTCATAAGTTTACTAGTTTCCACAAAATTCACAATAATAAGTACGTGGTTCGCTTATTAACACTGGGTCGACCTAGGATCTCTGTGTTAAACTTTCAACTTTGAGAGCTTATAACTTCGTCAAACTTAAAAAAATTTAAACCAAATTTGGAATATAGCCTTGACTAGTCAAGGCCTGTCTACAGTCCAAAAATTGTGAAATTCAGTCCAGCCAAACCCGAGATACAGAGAGGGGCCAAATAGACAACTTCTTGTTCTTGGTCTTGGTCTTGTTCTGGGGATGTACCATTTCGTCTGTCCTCTCTACAGGTCAAACTATTTGTCCTGTAAAGCTGGTTCTTAGCTCATTTTACAGGTATTGCTCCGTAGATGTGCCCTTTCCGTAAGGCCTTTTCTAACTGGTCAAGTGGTTCAGGGGTTACGGAGCTCTAAACGACCAGATTGATTGTTTTACATTGTTTTAAACATTGTTATTATTCAACAATGCCATTTAGCAAACGCCAGCTGCAAGACATAGACTGAAAATTAAAGGATTTGTTTCTATTGTTAACACTAGCGATGGCCAGGTTAGTATGGGTTAGAATGGGTTAAAGGCGGCGCAACAAAACAAACAATAAATTAATTATAAAGGTGTTACACGTACCCCACCCCTCATATCCACCACCACACCTATTTATTACAATTCTCAAATAACACGGATTAATAAACAAAAACGTATCGTTAATAGTTAATAGTAAGGGTCTAAAACTCAAAACCTGTAAGGAACACGGACAAGCTTTGACTGTAAGGGTCTAGGTGTCAAATTTGGCCAGGCTGCTAAGCATTAGACCCTTACTACCCGGTGATCATGTAATGACTTAGTAAGGAGAATTGGAAATTGCCAACAGCGAAAATTATACACTAGAAATAACGTAGTTCATAAGCCACCTTTATGCACTTGCGTTAAATCGGAGTGGCATGACCCGGATTCGAACCGGCCACTCAGTTCGCCTTCAGCCCATTCAACAATGACACTTCAGGAGTGAATCGTGTAATTTTCTCAGCTTGAATTGTGAATCTCATTCTAAGGAGTGGCAACAAGCATGCCTTTAACCCATTCAACAAACGTAGAATTTTCTCACCTTCAGTTGTGAATCTCATTCTAAGGAGTGGCAACAAGCACGCCTTTAACCCATTCAACAATCACAGTTTAGGAGCCATTGGTAGAATTTTCTCAGCTGGAATGCTGGATTTCGATCTAAACAAGCATTCCTTTAGCCCATAACAATGACAGTTCAGGAATCTAGGACAGATTTGTATCAGCTGCTGCATCTCATTCTAAGGAGTGGTAACAAACATGCCTTTAACCAAAGAGTGTCACATGTACAGATTCAAGTGTAAGTTGGTCTTTGGACGTTATTGGGGGATTTGAGGCCATTCTCAAAGCTCTGTGGCGCCCAACCTTAGTTTGAAGATAAATTTTGGGTGCAATAACAATAACAATAACAATGGGTACCATGAACAATAACAGCTCGAGTGAGTGATGTACGACATTTTGATCATATCAGAAACAAAAAGTAGTTAAAGAGCCGCTGAGTAGAGAAGCATTATTAAACAAACAGCCAAAGGCTGAAAAAATTTAAAAAAAAAGTTCAGAAAAATACCGAAAAACTGGAGAAACACTTATTTATTTTTAAAAAGAATTATTAAGTCACGTTAAAATCCTACTAACAGCCATATAGACGGAAATTATCTCGTTCCCAGGCAGATGGTGTTTATCAATATTGTGGCCAGAATCACCATTCGCAGGAGCGTGCACTATCATACACAAAAAGAATTTGTGTAATCAGAAATGATGCAAGCATTTGTGAAACAAGGAAGTGACGTAAATTGTTCCTTGTTCCACAAATGCTTGCGGCATACGTTTTCAAATTACCCAAATTCTCGATGTATATAATAGAGTGCACAAAGCACGTCCTTGCGCGACAGTGATTCATACTGGAAAGAAATATTGGCATAGAAATAGAACTACAAACTAACGTTTATTGGTGTTGGCTATATGAATAAAATAAGAATGAAAATAAATATTATATGGGAGGAGGGCAGAGCTCAGCTGCAATAAGAGAATTGGTGAATTCTTTCACTAGTTTAGTACCTCTGTTTAAAGAGGAATTCAGCCAAGTATTTTACCCGATGAAGTGGCCTCTCACCTCACGCCACACACTTTCAATGTTTTGGGTACTAGCGCTTGTATCTAGATCCACGAAGTTGTTGCTGTGGTTAACAGTTTCACGTTCATAGCCCAAGTTTTCTAGCCCGCCATAAGCGGCCCAACAGTTGGAGTGTACGGTCGTTCCTTCTAAAATGTGCTCTTGTGTTACTTGGAAGAGTGTTTCTCTGTCTCTGGAAACAAGTCTTGGATATTGTATCCACCTTATTACATAATATGCCCCCACCGTGTCGCCAATTTTTAGAAGACAATACTGGATTGTGATCAGAATCTGTTATTGACTGTTACTCATTCGGGGGGGGGGGGGGGAGGGGGGGGAGTATTTTTGCGCATAATTTAGTCGCAGGAAATACCGAAAAAAAATTGGTGGCAAAGGCGGTTGTACTTTAGGGAGAAGTAGAAGAAACTTTTTTCGGAATTCTTAATTCTTTTATGTGCGATAGTGATGCTAAAAGATAACTTTTACAAACCCAATACTTTGGGTTTGTAAAAGTTGTCTTTTAGCATCACTATCGCACATAAAAAATGTCGGCACTCTGAGGTGCTATCTTAAGGTGTCACCAGGATCTTCAAGTTTAGCATTGTTTGACATATGCGGAAATGCTAAAAAAATGAAAAATTATTATTTGGCAGGTTTAAAATTCAGTTTTAACATTATCTCGTTTTATGCGCTCAAGAACCATCTACAAACACGCCAGATTCACAAACAATTTATTTTTTTGTTAAAAAATGTCGGACATAGTTGGACATTGAAAATGGCCAAAAATGGCGTTTTAGCCTCTTTTACCCCATAACTGTTCAATGCACATTATCGAGCAAGAAAAATATTTCTTGCAATTATAGTTACCTTCCAACTGTTCTGTGAGTATCAAATGAGACAATGTTAAAATTTAACTTAAAGCAGTTGAAATATTTTTTTTCTTTTATTTTTTAGCTATTTCGCCTATGTTAAACAATGCTAAACCTGAAGCCTCTTGTGGAACCCCAAGACATCACCTCAGAGTAACGAAATTTTTTATGTGTGATAGTGGTGATAAGAGGCGACGTTTCCACACCCAAGCTATTAAGAATTCAGAAATTTTTTTTCAATCCACACTATTGTACAGATTGACCAGGCGAAGTTTGGAATAGAGAAATATAAAATGGGGGGGGGGGGAATGAGGCTTAATGGCGCGTCGACAGCTTGGTCATTAGCGCCAACCTCAGTCACAGTGCAGTGGTCCGGGTTGCCACTGCACCACACATTACAGAGATATTATTCAAACCCCTACCTAAATCTTGTCATACATCTGTACCTCCTGCAAAAATTGAAAAACACCGGACAGGAGGACAGACTTATCGCCCAATTGACGCACAATGTCATGCGGAAGATGGAAACGACGACGAAAACCATCAAGATGGCAACAATCAACAAGGAAGTGCCGGACCGTAAGTGGCCGCCGACACCAATAACATTCAGGAGGATCAACCACCCCGTAAAAGGAAACAGTGAGTAAGTCGAGTGTGACCAATGCGCAAACGGGCCAACACCACCTCCTCACGGCGACTGCGGCGACACGCCGAGTGCCATTCCTCAACAGTGCCTTTAATAGCTCGTAATTTATTGCCGTCCTGTCCATCCCACGAGGCTTGCCAAAAAGCGTGTAACCTTAGACGCAGAGTTGGAAAAGCGTCCGAGGGGGGGGGGGATTGAGGCTTAATGGCGCGTCGACAACTTGGTCATTAGCGCCAACCTCAGTCACAGTGCAGTGGTCCGGGTTGCCACTGCACCACACATTACAGAGATGTTATTCAAACCCCTAATCTAAATCTTGTCATACATCTGTACCTCCTGCAAAAATTGAAAAACACCGGACAGGAAGACAGACTTATCGCCCAACTGACGCGCAATGTCATGCGGAAGATGGAACCGACGACGAACACCATCAAGATGGCGACAATCAACAAGTAAGTGCCGGACCGTAAGTGGCCGTCGACACCAAGAACATTCAGGAGGGTCAACCCCCCGCAAAAGGAAACAGTGAGTAAGTCGGGTGTGACCAATGCGCAAACGGGCCAACACAACCTCCTCACGGCGACTGCGGCGACACGCCGAGGGAACAAGGCTGAGATCCCTTCCGAGAGGGCCAGAAAGGGCCCCTTTTGCTGCAGAATCCGCTTGCTCATTTCCACCTATCCCAACATGGCCCGGGATCCAGCAGAAAAGCACGGTTTTCCGCTGGCCAGGCAAGCGGGAAAGCAAAGCTTGGACACGTTGTGTCAAGGGGTTCCGTGGATTGTAAGTCGCCAAGGACTCCAGGGCATTCATGGAATCGCTAAAGATAATGAAATGCGTGCCCTGAAGACCAAGGATCCATTCCACCGCCAAACCGAGAGCCAAAAGCTCTGCAGAAAAACAGAATAGCCTGATGGAAGGCGATGGGAAACCGTCACTCCCTTACAAACACAAGCACAAGCCACGCCAGCGTCTGACTTCGACCCATCAGTAAACAGCCGCTGATAACCGGCGTACTGAGAACACAGCCGCCGGAACTCCTGCAAGTACCTTGCTGGCAGAGTGGAACCCTTCGGGAGGGACGCCAGAGCGAAAATGAAAATGCCACTTGTGACAAGCCAAGGGGCCACTGGCATCCCCCCCAGACTCAAGACGCTGGGCATATCAAAGGCTATCTCCTGACAGGACTGCTGGAGCCTATCGCGGAAATCACCCTTACCCACCCTGCGTCTACCGACTCGCAAGTCTGGCCCAAAAACCATGGACCAAGCAGGACTGGATTCCACAGCACGTAAACGCACAGCATACTGAATGGCCAGCTTCCGCCGACGAATGGCCAAAGGTGGCTCCGAGGCCTCAGCATAGAGGCTGACCACTGGAGAAGTTCGAAATGCCCCAGTCGCCACACGCAGGCCACTGTGATGCACAGTGTCCAACATCTGGAGAGTCGAGTCACTAGCCGAACCATACACCATGCACGCATAATCAAGTTTGCTGCGGACAAGGGCTCTGTAGAGGCGCAACATGGCAGTGCGATCGGCACCCCATGAAGTACCCGACAGAACCCGCAAGATGTTAAGTGCCCGCAAAGACTTGTCTTTAAGTTGGCGCAAATGTGGAAGCCAAGATAACCTGGAATCGAACACCAGACCCAGGAAACGTGCCTGTGGGACAACAGGAATCTGCGCCTGCCCCAAATACAGGCAAGGATCTGGGTGCAGTGTTCGTTGGCGGCAAAAGTGAATGCACACAGTCTTGTCCGGAGAAAACCGGAAACCATTACTGACCGCCCAGGTCTGGACTTTGTTAATCGCCAGCTGTAGCTGCCGCTCGCAGGTCTGCATGCGAGCTGCCCGAAAGCGCAGGCCGAAGTCATCGACAAACAATGAATGGGGAACAGCAGCTTGCTGAGCAATGGGGTTGATCCCAATAGCAAACAAGATGACACTAAGAACACCCCCTTGAGGCACACCATTCTCCAAGACAAACGGGCGGGAAAGAGTCGCCCCGACATGAACACGAAAAGAACGGCCGGAGAGGTAAGCGGAAAGCAACAGTGGCATCTGTCCCCTCAAGCCATAGTTATAGAGATTACGGAGAATCCCATAACGCCAGGTCGTATCATAAGCCTTCTCCAAGTCAAAGAAAACCTGAACCAGATGTTGACGCAGGCGGAAAGCCTCCCTCACATCCGATTCAAGGGCAACCAGATGATCGATGGTTGACCGAAAACGTCGAAAGCCACACTGGGACGCAGATAAGAATCAGCGTGATTCCAGCACCCAGACCAACCTCTCACTGACCATCCGTTCCATAAGTTTACAGACACAGCTAGTCAGAGCGATTGGCCGATAACTGGAAGGAGCAGTAGGGTCTTTGCCCGGTTTCACAATCGGGATGACCACTGCTGTCCTCCACGTTGCCAGAACAGAGCCTTCTGCCCACACACGGTTGAACATCTCCAGCAAGAACTGCTGGGAGGCAAGAGGCAGATGTTTCAACAGCTGATAGTGAACATCATCAGGCCCTGGGGCGGAGTCATGCGACTTGGACAAAGCTGAAACAAATTCCTGCCTGGTGAACGGTAAATTGTACGGTATATAAAATGGGATGGACGATCAAAGGCCAATGGGTCTTCTGTGGTACAAATAGCGTAAAAAAAAGACATTTCTTGAAATGCTGTCAATACCACCAAGGACCAAGTTATTAAAACAAATTTGGAATTTAGCCTCGACTAATCAAGACTTGTCTACAGTCGAAAAATGTTGTTGTTGTTCTTCTTCTGGGGTTGTACCTTTTGTCTGGCCTCTCTATAGGTCAAACTACACCATCTAAAATCATGGAAGCAGGGTCAAATCATAACTTCCTATGGACATGTGAATTCCCAATGTTGTTTTAGTTTAACTGAAATAGTTATTTAGAAAAATTTCACCACACGCTAACTGAAACAATGCTTGCTGTTTAAAAAACACATATTCTCCTTACTGTAACCAACTTCTCCCAACGTACAATTACGTAGGTATAGATAACATTCATGTTAGGTTCCTGAATACTGTTCGGTAAACTCACAAATCCTATACTTGTTAAAAGTTAATGCATATTGGTACTAACGGTAGCGCTCTGTAGAGGAACAGTTCCAAATGTTCCGAGTAGGAATGGCTTCTAGGTTTTGACTTTTAGACACATATTCTTACCATTCAACATTCCATTTTTGTTTATTAACAACCTGTATGAATTACTCACGAAAATTCGGCTGCCCACTGGGAATTTTTAATGATTCAACCATCACACCCGGATCCTGTTTTCGAATCCTAACCGTAAAGGAAACGCCCTTTACTAGGCTACACCCTTCCTGGAAATCCAAACTAAAATTAATGAAGCATCTTCCGACTTGGGTTTCCCGTTTCCTGTAAATATTTTTTCCTTGTATTCACTGATTTCGCGAGCCATTGCTTTCGATTATTCCTGTGTCATACAAGTACAGTAAAGAACGGCATCTTGTCAATTAGGCAGAAAAGTATAAGGATGAGTAACGTGGCATTGATTTTAATCTTTACTTTTGTATGTACATGTGTAATTTCCGAAAGTAATTTCCGAAAGTATACACAACAGCTATTCGCTTGCGTTGGTTGCAAACGTTATGGTTCTTGCCCCTACGGATACTGGAAAGACCGCCATGGAGTATGTCGAAAAATACACAGATACGTTTTTGTTTAAGGTACGTCGATATTTTATGGTAATAGTCTTTTTTTTTTTGTCGGGAGCACAATTCATTCTACTGGCACACAACCAAGAATTTGTGTTTCTATTACAATACTGCATTAAAAAAATGTGTCCAAGTTTGAGTTTAAATGAAACCACCATTTGCAGGAATCCAGTGGTGTCGGGGAGGAAAGCGCGATTTTCTTGTCAACTTTTTTTTCCTTCTGCTGTTTTTTTGCAGGATTGTAAAAAACAGGCAAAAAAATAGCCGAAGGGGGAAAAATTGACAAGAAAAATTGCGCAAAAGCCAACGGAAAAAAAAAAGCCGAATGGAAAAAATGGTTCTGTCATTTTTTGTTGTTTTTGTCGTTTTATTGTTGTTGTTGTTGTTGTTGTTGTTTTGGGTTAGGGCAACAGCCTTGACTCGAGTTTCACCAGGCAGGGTACGGAGTTTCATGTGAAAACGATTTTAGTAACGTTTTTACCTTCTTCTTCATTTTTTCGAAGGCTTTTTTCCTTCGCTTTTTTCCTGTGGCATTTTTTCCCCGCGTATTTTTTCCACTTCGGTTTTATTCTTCCCTTTTTTTTTCCCGTGGCAGTTTTTTCTCGATTTTCCTAGATTTCCTAGACGGCGGTTTAAAAAAAAAACATTTCAAGTCGTCTTTAGTGCATGGAATGGGACGATGATCTAGGCTGTGTGACAGTAAGCTTTTACAGTCAATATAATTTATTTTTCACTGGGATTCTAACTGTATGGTTGGGATCAAGCCTGCGTCATCTTAAAAACGCTATCAAATGAAGCCCAAAGCAATATTATTTTGAAACATACCTCGTTGCTTCTTCGAGAATTTACGAATATGCAACATTTGTTAAGCAACCAATAACACGCTTAGCATCAGAGAGAACTTTGAATTTAAAACACAAATTTTGTTGGCAAATGTTGATTTTGGCATGTATACTGGACTCAGCAAGTCGGCGATTGCCAGGAAAAATGAGTTAAGGCTGAAAGCCGGTTCGTTTTTCAGTCTTCTGTGCAGCCGAAACGGTTGAAAATGCTATTGCAACGACTTTGTTCGTCCGTCCGTCGCAGTTTTCAACTTGAGAACGGTGCCAGCTAGAGACAAATGGTTTTGACCATTGGATTCAGCGGCCAAAAATTAGTTTAAAAACACGGCAAACTAAAATATCGTTGCTTCCTTACAGCTAATAGACTTTCTCGACGTAACTCAGTGAACTAATAACATTTGATCGTCGCATTCAAACACTGCAGGAAGACACGCAACCGTAAAAACAAAAGGATTTCGTAAACGACACACATTAGCTTCATTTAAAATAGTCCCGAGACCGTGTTGCGTGGATGGATAGGCCTACAATCGAACGAAATTCTCCGTTAGCTGCTACTTACGAAATTAAAATGGCAGGTAACAAAAAGTTAGGGATAAATGCTGAAAATTAGGCATTAAATCACTTAACTCCAAGTCTCGGTACCGTGTTGCGTAAATGAATAAGCCTACTCTCGAACCCAATTCTTCATTAGCTGTTACTTACGAAATTAAAACGGCAGGTAAAAATTAGGCATAAAAGCTGACAATTACGCCTAAAATCTAAAATTAGGCTGTTTTTTTAAACGACAATTGTGATGTTTACTATTTTTAGATTATATAACACAGAGCGTTGTTGCAGTGCGTGATAGAGGTGTGTGCCTAAACATTTTCGAAATCGGTGGAAGTTTAAAGAAGACCGGTTGCGACTTGGTAGTCACTGCAGCCACTTGTTTAATACTCAGTCTATTCATAATATCACAGAGAGTAACAACAAAGCTAATTCCAGGGCCTACAGATGACAATGGCTCACCGACATTTAATTTTATTTATTTATTTTTTTTATTTTACTTCCAAATTTCATCAAATTCACCTCGAAGCCATGGCAGGCATGTGGTGTACATTAGTATGTTCGACAAACAATTTCAAAGAATTAAAAAAAAAAAACACTCAAAAATCCTCAGTACAAGAATTTCAAACCTATAAAAATATTTTCATAATATTTTTAAATAAAATTTCAGATAAGAGATCGATACGAAATTACATAGCAGATCATTTTGTTCGTGAAGATCATGTTCGTTAAGTTGGAAGAAGAAATTTGGATCTAAGTTGGAGCTAAAAAATATTTTGAGGTGCTTCAAAAAGCAAATACTCCAATTTTTGTCTGGCAGCTTATTACAACTGCTTGGTTCATAGTAGTCTTTAAGTTTTTTTCCAAATTTATTTCTGGTAATGATTGGAAGAAAGGAACAATTTTTTTTATTTTTTTATTTTTTTATTTCTTATCCTTGATAGTAGTGATTGTGTTGCCTTCGAAGCAAATGATGGCCTGTTCAGTTGGATATGAGCGAGACCCTTTCAGACGTTGTAGATCCATTCGAGATGGTTCTGAATCTGACATACACCATGTATACAAACCACCCACTTTAGTAACGATGTCATTGACCTAATGTAGTGAATTATTTCAGTCAAACTCAAGGGCAGAATTTTTTTTTCTTTAGAGGTAACTCATCATTTTTACGCCCCTCTTCTCCACCAAAATTGTAGAAAGTTGTTATTCGTTAAACTAATATTATTTACTAAAGGAAAGAGAAAAACACGCTAAAGAACAAATGGTCCACTTAGTGTTGTAATCTAGTTAAAGTAGCTAGTCAGCGTGCTGCCATTGTACGGCAATGCTTCGTTTCTGGAGATAGAAAGGCCATTTTTGACATTTCGCTTTATTGTGCGACCACTATTGGAGTATGCATCACCGGTGTGGTCCCCAAATCAATTGGGTGACATTGACCATGTTGAATCTGTGCAGCGCTCCTTCACCAAGTACCTTCCGGGTCTAGCACAGTTGAGTAAAGCTTGTAGTACACTGCTTCGTTCCGTCACGTCACGTCGCAGGCCGTCAAATTTCTGTTGGGATTAAAAGCATATAGATTATGGGAGCCGTGTGTACTGCTCCGTCCCGTTCCGTGACGACCCGTCGGCTGACGGACGGCATTGTCTAGGCAGAATCCTGTCAGTCAAAACTGATCCCGTCGGAGAGGTGTACACGCCTCCCGTCAACTGGTCGCACACTACTCCGTTCCGTCCCGTTCCGACGACTGATGTCGACGGATGGTCCAGTTCATCTTGCTTCCATCGCTAACCGTTTCAAGTCGGCTCGGTTGAGCTTTGAAATTTGATCACACCCAAATTGGCAATGCAAATGACAAAGGACTTGAAGTGACCTTAAGAATATAGGTAATGAAATAAAAAGGCGTAGTACATTAGGTATTATTAATTATTGACGCTCTTGTTTGATTACATTTAAGTCCAGAAGGCAACTGAAATAGGTTTGCTACTGTATTTAGTAGGGGAAAGGTGTGCGCAGGCGCGTGACGGACGACGACGGCCATCGACTGTGACGGCAGGTGCGTACACTTTTCCGATGCGATCGGTTTTTGACTGAAAGGATTCTTCCTCGACCACCCGTTCGTCAGCCGACGAGTCGTCACGGAGCAGTTATACGCCGCTCCTCTAATATATGTGCTTTTAATCAAAGCCAAAATCTGACGGCCAGCGACGTGAAGTGACGGAACGGACTAGTGTGCTATAAGCTTCAGTCGGCGGCCGTCGTCGTCCGTCACGCGTCTGCGCACAACGCCTTTCCCCTTCTTCTAAATACAGATGCGAACATATTTCAGCATAGCTAACCGAAACGTTTAGCGACGATAGCAATGTGTGCTGGACCATCCGTTGACGTCAGTTGTCGAACGGAACGGAACGGAACGGAACGGAGTAGTGTGCTACAAGCTTTACACATGACTGACTCCGAATGTAAGGGAGTTGCGTAGACTGAAGTGTGCCTTGTTACTACACAGACAAACTGGAATAATTTCTGATTTGTGCCTTTCCCCCACATCAGTACGATCCTTTTTCTCCCCCCCCCCCCCCCCCCATTATTTTCAAATTCCACTGTGTGATCCTCTGGCCACAGTACCCGTCAAAAAAAAATCTTGGTACAATATGAACAATTCTTCACTGCGGTTAAGTTTCCTTTCCAACACTTACATGTATCCATGCATTCCTTAAGTTTCCTTTCCAACACTTACGTGTATCCATGCATTCCTTAAGTTTCCTTTCCAACACTTACGTGTATCCATACATTCCTTAAGTTTCCTTTCCAACACTGACATGCATCCATGCATTCTTGTGGCTAAGTTTCAATTTCAGTGGTTAACAAGCAAATTTAAAGACATACCTGTCTGCAGGCAGCCAAACCTAATTACATGAACAAATGGCACACATGCCTGCCGCCCCTTGGGAAAACAATCTGCTTAACACTGTAGTCTCACGGACAAAAATGGCATCCAACAAGTCACACGATCTTAGGCAGCCAAAGAAGGCCTAGCTAATGCCACGTTGACCAATCACGAATTTGAAAATTATCCTCCATTTTTCTTGGGATAGCCTACTTTCATAATACAAACTCCATCTCAAACAAACCAAAATGAAAGCGGTGTGAAACTTTTGCCACTCAAGACTGTGCACAATCCATTGAGGGGACTGTTGGGAGTTAACAGAAATAAAGTTGCCAGTAGCTTGCCTGAAGCCACATGCAAATCAGCCTGTGATGTTTAGAAAATTAAGAGACCACAATCGTAAAGCTTTCAATCCTATGAATGTTAACACCTTAATTAAAGCATTTTTTAAAAATATTTATAGAAGGACCCCTTGAGAGTTTATGCTTACCCGCAAAACATCATGCCTCTGACGTAAACTAGCTAAGTGGAAGAGAGCTCTAGACTGAGGTAGGAATGGTAGGGTCCACTTAGATTTGAGCTAGGTTTGGAACTGAAAGAAACCTGCAGGGCTGAACAGAGGGTAGGAGGTGGGAAGGGTGCAAGTGTAGCTTCTGTCCCTAGGCCCGTGTTGCAAGGGGGACCAGGCGAAAAATTAAAATTGCAAAACGGGCGTTCAGTCTGTTCTGTTGCATACTGGCACTGGCTTATGGAGGACCCCCAGGTGATTCTACTGAAAACGCCATAAAAATCAAAAACGTTAAAAAAAAATTAATCCTTCCCCACGATCCCTAAACTTACTAATTCCACGTAAAAGTGGGAGGAGGTCCCACAGAACAATGTGGAGGGGGGGAGGGGGTTCCCACAGACAATTTGGAGCCGAAGGCCCCATCAGACCTCTGGGCGGCCCTGGAAACCAGCCTTCTCTATGGTAAAATCCACCCACATTAGTCAGTGGAGAAAGTGTTAACGACGCGACCAAAGCCTGCTTACCACTGACCTGTCTGTATTCATCCGCGAGCTCCAACTCAATGATGCAGAAATAGCATAACAATTCATTCGCGCGAATATTTTTAATGCTAATAATTTCACATTTTTTAAGCAGTGTTACACTATAGCATGTCTTTATTGTTAATATACTTATTGTTTAAAATGCTTAATAGTGTGTGTTATTTCTGCATTACGAATGTTTTCTCTTTTCAAAAATGTTCCTTAAAAAAGCCGTATTGGTTTGGCCTTTTAAACGACCGTTGTAAGGAGCGTTAGAAGCAGATTGTGTATGGAGGGGGGGGGGAGCAAACTGTAACGAATGTCTTACTTCACTCCTTACGTGGCGCTTTCGTTATACGTATTTCAAGCCAAAGTTGTCAAACTGTCCGAAACTCATTACAAGCCTGTTCAAACATTGATTCCGTGTGGCCAGCATTCACACACGTTTCCTCCAATAATGAATGTCCTCTCCCCCCCCCCTTCTTCCCCACCCACCCTAAAACAATAGCCTATCGTGTCGTTCAATGGCCAGGCCAGGTTACCCAAGCTGTGACGCTGACGTTTACGACGAAAAGTAAACTGCAAATCCTGATTAATTCGTCTCATTGTCGTCAACGAGAAATTTGGTACAGAATCGTATTCGTTTACGGCACGTGTCACTTTTCAACAGGTGCAATGTCGTCATTTCGACAAAAATCATGAACTATTCCCGAATTCCTGAAAACGTAAATTCGTCGCATTTTTACGTACGCGTGTCCGTGCATCGCAGCAAGGCTGTCGATTGAATAACGGTTGTGATCGTACCGTGTTTTCGCACGTTCAATTAATGCACAGTTTACGGTTCGACAACATCGTGATATCAACAGCATTATTGCAGCCAAACCTAAATGTCAGCCTTACGTAAAACTCTTCGTTGATATTTTTTTCCTCCTCCACAGAATGGTGCGTTAGGCATTGTTCGTATTTCGTTTGCTGGCGCAGTCAAACACTCAACACTTACTTTGAACTCGGTTCTACAACGATAGACAGCAGCTTCGAACACGCCGCCCAGCAATCGTGTTTACTTTGCAAATCCACGAATAGATTTCTTTGATCATGTTGGCGCGGTTGGCTGTAGACATTCATTACAGTTTGCTTTTGGGAACTCGAAAGGCACCTGCAGAAGCCATCGCTTGCGCTGTTGTTGGCATCGCCGCCATCTTGGAACTACTTCCGTTTGGAAGACAAGTGGCTGTCAAAGTGGCTGCTGAAAAATGCTAACCGCCTAATTTTTGGTGTTTCATGAAAATTATGTATGGCCAAATACCGTACCCGAATAGTTTCTGAGAGCGTTTCATCCCTAAAACGTTTTGGTCGATGCTGGGAAAACACGAACTACGTTAAGCCTACCGTCGTAATCCAATTTCAAACAGGCGTGAAGAGGCTCTATCGCATCGCTAACTCTCTCTCCACTGACTAATGTGGGTGGATTTTACCATAGTCCTAACCAAGGAAGCTACCCTAACTAAGGATTAAGTAAAAACAGGCCTACTAAAGGTTCAACTAACAAAAATTTTACTAGCCCGAAGCGCTTAGCAGGGGTCAAGGAGGACCAGCTGTGTGGATGGCCCGAAGACGAACTGATTTTTCCATGCTGGCTTCGTTCCTTAAAGACGGTTTGGTGACCCCTGACAACCGCGAAATAACAATGGTATTATGGGAAATGGAAACTTCTAGAAAGTGAGGCAGGAACAGGAAAGGAAATGACAAGTTAATTCGTAAACTCAGCTATGAAAGATTACGCAGATAAAGACGTAATAGCCATAGGCCCAAGAAAACATTACCAACCTACAAGATTTGCAACATATTCCCAAACCCACAATTTTGAATTTACATTTTATTCTTCAGTTTGGTATCCTATTAAGCTGGGGGTGGCAAGAATTATCGTAACGTATCGTACCCGTTGGTGGGGAAAGGGTTGAAGCCAAACGTAAAGAATTATGTGTCAGGTTTAACTTCTGGTTGCGTAATGATTTTCGGGGTATATATTTTCGGTCACAGCTGTGAACAATTTTTGGTGAATTTTAATTTTGGGTTACTTTCCTGGGAAATGATTGCACGTGAAAATGATGCTTTACGTGGCCCCCTGGTTTCTAATAGGTGATGGCGAGCAAAGAGCGGGCGCTGGTTAATTAGTGAATTTTAACTTATCTGCTGTTCGACGTCACTGTGGACGGCCTTGAATTCCTTGAACAGTCTTAAATTTCAAAAGTGATAATTCAAGGCTCGAAAAAAACCTTGAAAATTGGAAGTTTTGTTGCCGGAGACTTGAAATGGCCTTGAATTGTGTAAGTGTAATTTGTTTGGAATGATGTTAAAGCCACGCAGTAATATTAATTTAGGTCTAAGATCAAGCAAATGCATAGAAATAATTTGTCAGCCGAATACATTTCTTCTGTGAACGATGCTTCTCTAGAATTGGTTTACAGACAGAAAGCGAGCTGCCGTGCAGTGCAAGCAATTTTTGACAGAAGAGGCTGGTTTCCAAATACGGTTCCACTGGCTGTTAGGTTTGCATCCCGCCTTCCTATTGGCCATTGGGAGACGGAGGGAGGACATAATGTTAGTCGTTGTTCACAACCGTTTAGCATCATGCTGCAGACTAAAAGCACAATGGCGCCCATGTTGACATCTCACAAATTACTGGAATTTTAAGGTAACTTTGAGAGTCGACTGTACAAAGAGCCTTGAAATTGGTTCTAAGTTAGCCTTGAAAAGGCCTTGAAAACGGTTTCGTCTGTTATGGACAAACCGTGTGCTTGTAGGATTTTAGCTTCCACCACCAGATATGCAGGCTTCCTCAGGGTTCTCCTAGTCCAAAGAGAACTCTGATTGTTCCATTTGTGTTTGTCTTCTACATTTACGATTGTTGCTTGAAAAGGTACCGAACTTAGCAGGGAAACGTCACATTTCTAAGATTTCGCGATGCACGGTTTTGTAACGGGTTGGTACACATTATTCACCACACCGTTGCCAGAAGGGTATATTCTAAATGTGTATATATATATTTTAAATACACCCTTCTAGTAACGGTTTTGGTGAACAATTGTACAACCAACCCGTTATCATGCCGCTCATCTCTAAACGTTAGAAATGCGACGTTTCCCCGCCAAGTTTGGTACCTTTACAAGCAATAGCCTTTAAAACATTTTTTTTGGCACGATGCCATTAAAGAAATGGAGTTAAAACACATTAAAATAAACTACATAGGCATCGCATCCTTTCATCGTTCTTACATATTTGGATGATGTCTCTGTATAGCTGGTATAGTGTCCGCGGCATATCTTGAGTTCTCCGCAGAACGAACACAGATAATCGATTGTACGTTTTCAGTAGCAGAGTGCCTTGTTGATATCCAAGATGGTTACAAAAACAATGGCGGCCATCGATTAAAGCCCCATCCAGGAAGACGTAGCCGCTCACAAATTACTCAAGGTACATCGCGCACACAATAGTGACAATAGTGTATTTTGAAAGCATATTAGTGTTTCTCGTACAAAGCAAAGCGTATTAGCTTCTCATCCTGTTCTGTTGTCTATCTGTCTGTATATTCCTATCCATGATGAACTTTGAACCAAGTGTTTTGATTCATTTCAAACGTTCCCCGTGCATTCTGGATTCAATATCGAACGTTATAATATCGAACGTTTAATATTGAACATCATCGAACCATTTAATATCGAACGTCGGGATTTAATATCGAACGTTAATAAAACCGGGCAAGAGGTGTCAAGGATTTTGAATTACAAATACAAAAATAGTTTTTATGGCTCCTTTTCTATAATATTAATGAACTTGCTTAAAACATTTGTTTAAAAATTGTTGCGTGGGACTGATGCAGATTTCGTCCCCGAAGAATGGCGTACGCTTGGTGCATTTTGCATTGAATCTTACCGTCTTTCGGCAATTGCAGTGCAGTTAGCGCATAACCGTAAAAGGGTAGTGGATCAAATAAGGTTTGTAAGGTGTAAAGCTTGATCATAGGATTAGTTTAGGAGACTTTGGTCATATGAGAGTTAATCATAAGGAGAGTTAGGAGAGTTTACACAGCAAGGGGTGCGAGAGATTGGTACTAATAATTACTATTCGTGCAATAATAAGAAGGTTTGGTCTAAATAAGTTACTGTATAGCAGTGTTTGGTATAAAGATCGTTCCTGAGAGAGAATGAACCAATCGGCTGTAGAGGGGAGAGCAGGTTTTGACTGGTGATATTTTTACCACTCCCTTCCCTAGAGGAAAATAAACTTCTCGTATTAGGTTTATTTTTGCTTTTTTAAGAGACCTAACGAGTTCTTAGTATATGTGTAACTTTTTTGTCTTGACTCTGTTTTTTTTAGTCAAAGCAATTAGATTGATAACGGAATGTAAACTGTTCCGAAACATCGCAGTGTAGTGTTTTTTTTATTTTTTTTATGTGCATCTACTATAACAGCTTTTATACTGTTTCGGTCTGCTTGGTGCTGCTGCCTGCAAATCGACGTATTAACTCTGTCCCTGGCCCAACCTATAAGAAGTAGGCTAATTTGCACATCGTTGTAGTTTGTTTAAGTTTTACTATAAGTGCTAACAGGAGCGACATAAAGGAGAGCAACTGTAGCTCGATGGAGTGACCATGATAATACAGGATGGTCCATAAAAAACACAAAAGCAAAATTTTTCTTAAGTCCAAACTTTTTTTAGCACCCTCCAGAACCGTAAAGGGACTTTCAAAACTTCCCGTTCTATTACACATCATCTGACCTTTTACGGTTCTGGAGGGTGCTAACAAAAAGGTTTGGACGTAATATAAATTTTGCTGTTGCGGTTTTTTTTAGGGTGCTATGTTGCCGCATGTTTCATCTCATGTTTCTTCTCATGACTGATCGTAACTATTTTCTGGGATATTACACATTAAAAATACGTTGTATAAGTCTCAACCTATAAATAGGTGTCAAAAACGTCAGTCGTGCTACGATTAGTTCAGGCATGCACCAACTCCACATGGAACATGATACGTGGAAGGAGATGGCTTCCTCATGTCAAGGCCGACTGGGGTAGAAATCACATATATCATACCCTGGCTCAACGCCAATTGACGCACATGCCGGAATGTTAGGCCTTTTAGCATACCTGGCAAAATAAGATTCTAGAATGTTGAATCAACTGGCCAGGAGCCAGGAAACGAAGCCTAAAGCTTCTCTTCCAGACGACCTTGTGACAAGGGATGAAATATGAAGCAATAGTTACGAGCGTGGACACTCCCACGTCCTACGGACGTACATGCATTCATAGGCTCCTGTTGTTAATAATAATATTTTTTAAATTATGTTTGTGTACTAAACAAATATATATATCTACTTTTGTCTTTGCAGCCTTGCAGGTTGCTGTTTGATTCCGTTCTTCGTGGACAGTTGTAAGGACGTAGCTCATGTTTATCCGAATTGCAATAGTTTCATACATACGTACAGACGACTTGTATAAGACGAAAGATCACCCGCAATCTCCTTCCTCGGTCATGGACTGCCTTTCTCGCAGATCTGTAAGTGTGGCACGTTACGTTAAGGTCCTGAAAACAGAAACAAAGCGAGAAGACATGTCCGAGTGTGTAACTTAAGGACGCATAAGGTCGACAAATATTCCGGAAATAGAACGTTTTACTAAATGTTATTGGAAGGTATTTACGCCTTAACAGTACTGTGCCTAATAATTCATGCTCCGCTTCCGGATCCATTTCCGCTGCGAAACTTAGTGCTGCTCTGAGAAAAATCCGATTTATATCTTTATACGTTTACATGTTTATGAAACGCAGTATTTAAAAAAAATTAACAAAACCTTGCTGCTTACCCGTCCAAAATTATTGGCTTATACACAATGCAACCCATTAATTAGGCTTTGGGCAAAGAGTTTTGGCGCCAACTGCCAACGAGGGCACTAATTTCGTTATTTTTGCATAATTGCAGGGGTGGTTTTATGCTTTGGTTTTATGAAAGTGGTATTTTGAACTTCATACGTCTATGTTAGGTTTGGGCAGTAGTGAAATATCGACCTCACGTTTATTGCGATTCATTGTTTTGCATTATTACAACCATGGCGTCATAATCAGTGTGTTGGCATATTATACCACATTTTAACTATTTTAACTTTATTTAATGTTGTTGAATGCGTAAGTTCAGTTACACAAATGTAGGCATCCATATTTGCTTTCTGGATCAACACAATTGCATTTTTCTTTTCAAAGCACAAATGCGTGTTGTTTATTAAAAGGTAATTCAACAATCCATTGGATACATGTTAGGCTCTTTATTTTTTTTTTTAAAACAACGAAATAAGCAAAAAATTCTCATTTTTTGTAACCTCTACAGATATGAGCCTACAGCTTTATAATTCAATTCTTAGGTAATTAAAATGCGATAACCGTGGAACTTGAAAAGCACTGCAATAACACAATCGCATAGCTGGCATAGTTCGATCATGGAGCTTATCACACATATAAGTCCATGGTTCCATAAAATTGCAGTGCCACCCATCCCTCATATACGTTTTATGCTTATTTGCTACCTATGGCGGTTTCCTTTAGGGAAAAAAGGGCGAAGCAGTAGGGATGATTAGTGTCTCCACTCAGGAATTTGCTTACACAGGGCATAAACAAAAATTTGGGATTCAAATTGAACCCGAGAAATCATCTAAGGGATGTAGGGAGAATGGGTGTGTTGAGTCCCTAGAATCCCTGTAAACAATTCATTTGTAGCAATTTATTGCCTTTGAAACATTCCTAAAACCCAATTACCAGTATTTTTCCAGTTATAATAAATGCCTTATGTGTCAGATTTTTACCAACTTTGCTCTTGACTTCGGGTTAAGGTGGGGTGGCACTTGCCACATTTGTACCCCACCCCCACCACCCTGTAGGTAGTACACTGGTACGGCTTCGGCTTTAAGTCTCAAATATATTTATATTTAAGTCCAAGAGACTTATAAAAGTTTTATATTTAAGTCCAAGGGACGTCAAAACAACGTTTGCATTTGTATTAATGTAGTAATTATAATTTACACTATTATGAACATCATCAAACTCTAAAAAAAAATCACTTTACACTTATACGCTCCCCAGCTGGATTTTACAAATTCACACATTGTGCGAATTTGTAAAATCCAGCTGGTGAGCGTATAAGTGTGAAGTGGGTTTTTTTTAGAGTTTGATGTTCATAATAGTGCAAATTATAATTCGTAAATTAATGAGGAGATGTTGATGAGATGGTGCCATCTACCATCAAATAAATAGACATAAATCGCTGGAAATAATACTAAGGAAAATTGGAAATTAAGCCAACAGCGAAAATCATACACAAGAAATAACGTAGTTCAGTAAGCCACCTTTATGCACTTACGTTTCGTCGGAGTGGCATGACCCGGATTCGAACCAGCTACCCAGTTCGCCCCCAGATCACTTGCATAGCGCCTTAGTCGCTATGGCCACATCCTCAACTGGCTTTAT
>JAHWFP010005536.1:0-36701 GCA_023313725.1 Lithobius niger
CTTTGCCCCGTCTGACGGACTACTACTTCTCTTCACCAATACTGATAATCTAAAGGAGCCAATTTGGGGGAGGAGCCTACACTATTACTACGAATGAATGGTCGTGGAGGAACTTCTTCAATGGTTAGTGGGCCCTCAGTCTTACCTTCGGCTTCTACCCTAGAATTACCATCCGATTCCGACTCTGTACCCGAACTAAGTCCCTTTCCATAGTTAAATGTAGTTGCACTTAGACTGGGTTGGGCACACTCTGAGGCCTATACTGCAAGGACCTCTTCTCCCTTCCCCATAACTTAACCTCATCAACTGTTATGTTTAGCGTCAACGACCAAGTAAGTTTGGGGATTCCACTCTATATCCTACTGTTTACCGCATAGCCAATAATACCCCCTCCCAGCTTTAACGTCAAGGGTATCCCTTCCCGGCTTATGGAAGTGTACATAACACATTGCACCAGGTCTTCGTAATGTCTGACTGATACACTTCGATCAAACAATAATGTACAAGGGACCCCAAAGCCGAAGTATGAGTGAGGGTACCTATGCTTCAGGTAGGTGAACGTAATACAAATTCTGCCCAAGATTGCGTGGCAGAGAAGTCTCGTGAAGTATTGCACGTACCCCTTCTAACAACGTGCGGTTAAATCGCCTAGCAATTCCAGCCATAGCTGGTAAGTAGGCATTGGTTCGCTGGTATCTGATACCCAACCTACATAATCACAAAATTCCATACCTCGGTCCGTGCGAACACTTACAAAGTTGAGGCTAAATTGTCTGTCACTTCTGGCACGAAAGTCAACAAATGTTTGAAACGCATCGCTTTCCTTAGCGATGGGAAACACCCATGCATAACGAGAATAATCATCAAGCAAAGTAAGCACATATCGACAATTACCCAAGGATACCGTGCGATTTGGTCCCCAAACATCCATGTGAAGGAGCTCGAGGGGCTTCTTACTCTGAAAAGCACCAATACCCTTAAAACTGGCCCTAGTCGATTTGGTTACCTTGCAGACCTCGCACTGAGGAGAGTTAGGCTTCACTCCTAGTATCCATGTACCACCTTGGAGTTATGTAAATTTAACAGGCCCAATTTACGCTGATGACCGAGCCTCGAGTGCCAGGTTTCCACAGAAACCGACTTAATTGGATTTAACTTCAACATGTACTTTAAAGTCCCCCTTCTGATTCATACTTAAGCCAAGGGAACTCTTACTCGAACCAGATGAACAAGCTACAGCTCCATTCACATGTTTTGGTTTGACCTTATGAGACAACAATGCATACACAATACAACTTGTTTGCGATTCGCCAAAAAAATTGGGCATAGTGGCCCCGTGCGACCGCATATAGCGGCCAGACCCCAAAGGGCATCAGAATCACCCACTCACCAGAATCACCCCCACTCAACCTAAGGACCCAAGGAAGAGAAGACAGTCGAAGGCAAAAGGAGGGGGGAGAACCCTACTTCAAACCCATAGTACTAACCGTCCAAGTTGCCAAACTCCAGTGAGACCATGTCTTGATGCACACCGCAGGAGCCAACGCAGCTGCCATGCCAGGACCAAAGAAATGTAGAGGCAATAACGATTAATGTAAACATACCCTAACATATCATAAACACATAGGCCTATGGGCAAACGCCCATGGAGACACTCACCATACCGTCGGCGACACATGACGACTGCGCAGCGACACCTGGCGACTTTTTTTTTTAATTGGTCCCGCCACGCCAGTGTCATAGCAGCCACGCTCACCGGCGACATGTGACACCCTCGAAGTGACAACTGGCAACAGAACGGCGACAATGTGTCCCGCTGCGTTAGCGTCTTAACAGCTACTTACCCTGGTGACAACTGGCTACAGAACGGCGACGATGTGTCTCGCTGCGTCAGCGTCATACAGCTACTTTCCCTGGCGACAACTGGCTACAGAACGGCGACAATTTGTCCCGCTGCGTCAGCGTCAAAACAGCTACTTACCCTGGTGACAACTGGCTACAGAACGGCGACGATGTGTCCCGCTGCGTCAGCGTCATACAGCTACTTTCCCTGGTGACAAGTGGCTACAGAACGGCGACAATTTGTCCCGCTGCATCAGCGTCTAGTAGCTACTGAGTGTCGCCGATGGTGCTACACGTGTTGCCAGTGGCGACAGCGTGGGTCCGGTTAAAAACCGGCTTCAATTTGCACCCCTCGGCGCAACCAGCGTTGCAATTATGTCCAAACGCGGCACTAGCAACTTTTTTTTTTTTTTTGCTGGGATAGTCGGACCACGGACAGCGCCCGTGGCCGGCTTTTTACCACTCAGTGTAGGAACCGCACCGCTATTTTCCCCACCGGGAGCGGTCGTCCTATTCATCCTCTCAACACTACTGGTTTTCAACTTACCGCCACTGTCGGCCACTCACCTAACGCCCGCCATCGGATCGGCATGGACCTGCCTTGCGGGACGGTGACAACTCCACTGGCTCACTCTACAAATCACCATCTGCATGAAAAAAATGGTATTTCAACACGAACAACATCCCGGGGAAGAACGGGAGGCAACGACGCCTCCGTAACCACGAATCACAAAAGCTTCATTCTCGGCCGCCATCTTGCCCTCGGCAACGACCGGCCGACCAAAAAACACCGCCGGCATGGCCGTATCCGTTAAGCCTACCGACTACTGACCGTTGCCGTGCTTCGATCCTGTTCCCACCGTGCTGCTTTCCAATAAGCCGCTCGTCGGATACACTTCTTGACATCGAAGTCCGTTGTTGTAGTCCATAATACGCGTTGGTTAATTCGCGAAGCACGCAGTAAAAACTCGCACAACCATCCACGATGGAGTGCTCGAAAAGTGATGCCGTTGGACTGGTGGGGGCGCTGACGTCGGTAAGGACGTGCAGCGCCACCTGGCGGCAGTGGAGAAAAGCTTAGGGAGAACATAAAAAACAGGGTTTTTAGTTCATAAGCGAGCAGTAAATAGCGTAAAAAGGTGGTTTTAGCAATATTACTGAAGGTAAGTATTTGCAGGAAGTAAGAAACAATGAATTTATTAGTCAAATTACGAACCTAGTGATGATTGTAAAGAGTTAAGATTTGGCGTTGGTGTTGCAGACGAAATGAAACTAAAACTGACGGTTTTATTGAAAGTAACACACCACAGAGGACTCCGTGCCAGAAAGTGATTATGGTGAACAAATATTATCATTACGGCTAACTTGGTGGTTTTACTTAAGACCTGAGTGGCTATGATTGTCACTAGCATGCTTTTGTTGTACTTTTGCCGAAACACACATAATTATTCTTTTTTTTTACAAAACGAATTATTGTTATTTTTATTTTTTTTTCTTTACAAATTTTCATCTAGGTTTCCACAAAATGTCCACTTTCATCTACTATCCCCAAAAGAATTTGTTTTAATTGATGAAAAAATAGCAGAGTTGTCATTTTTTGTAAGACGCAATTATGGTCAGGGCCGACAGACATGTGCAAAACAGTACGTCAGGATCCGAAGAGTTCACTGCATATACCCATGGGCATTTAATACTGTACGCGATTGACGGAAAGTTGAAGCTTCTGTCACCAAGGTCCGAAGTTGTAAAAACATCCTCGGGTTCCGCAAACGAAACAGACTTTTCTGGGTCCAGGAAGTCATTCTTGGAAGAAAGCCTTAAAATTCCCCTTAAAATTCCGAAGGGTACTAGCTGCTTGGAAAGTTTACTGGGTGAAGAGTACAGCCTGGGCAACACGAACAGCAATGGTCTGTAGAAGGAGCGAAGCATGGCGGCTTGGCGAATGGAAGGAACACAGTAGGCTCGGCTTAGGGGGCGAAGAGCGTCTTAAACAAAATGAGGAGCGGCCAGACAATCAGGACAGGAAGCCTCATCCTTGGTGGGGTAGAAATCGAGCGGACGAAGTTGGCAATTCGAAGTGAGAAGTGGAGGGGCTTCATCCAACAAAAGGATCCTGACAGACGAAGGAACGCATGATAGGATCGTCTTGGGTAAGGGTGTGGACGAACAGGACGAGTCAGACAATGAGCTGGATGAGCTGACAAACCTTCTTGCAAATCATCTTAGAGTGTTTCACAGACTGGTTGATAAAGCGCGACTTGCGCTGGCTCGCGGAAGAAGAGTTCGAGATGATGGCACTGTCATTAGCAGGCAGCGAGGAGGGATCCGCCTTGGGTGAACAGGGACGCCTCAGGCGAACGGGGTTCTTGAAGCGAAGGGAAGACGGCAGAAAATGAGGGGATTTGGGCCTCAGCAGATTTACGTGAAGAAGTGCTGGGAAACAAAGGAGCCGAGCAAACGGGAGGAGACTAACGAGCCACAAGCTTCAAAGAAGTATCTCTCTTCCTCCTTATTCAGGAGTGCTTTGAAGAATGTTTCGAATTTCATTTTTTTTTATACTTTTTACAGAGTTTCTTATCTCTTATATTGGGAGAAAAAGGAGAGCAGAATATGAAAAATGGCTACGCATGACAGTCTGTTCATAATTGGCGGATTCAGCAAAAAGAAAAGTCTAACTCGCAGCAGAAATTTAAACGGATAGGTTTTACAAAATTATTGCGGATATTACGCATCTTTAATCAGTACAAGTATAAAAAATGTTGGTCATTCACAACTTGATACCACAAAAGTGCACTTACCTCGCCGGTGTATCTGTTTCGAAGACACAAAGCGGAAACAAAGCGAGACGAATCATGTTTTAAGCAGTTAGGACGTCTCTCCAGAATTGTGGACTGGAAAATAAAAATAAACAATTTCTGAGTTATAATTTTGTTAGTTATCTAACAGAAAATGCGAAGAACAAATCGGAACAAATAACACAAACAACAACTTCGTCTGTCAAAGTGGAACTATAATTATAATAACTCACCCCTAAGCAAGTGCTCATGGTATTGAAACCAGCAAACTGCATCACACTTTCCACACTCAGGGCCATACCACCATGAAAGACCAACCCTGACTGAGTATTCTGGGCTTGACGCAGATATTCCTAGCAATGGGAAAAGACAAAGTATGTTTAGATGTTCACTCAGCTGCGGTTTGCTTGCTATGGTCAGGTTCCTAGGGAACCATCACAAACCTTCCGTTTTGTTTTGCCCTGGCATTTGTCCCTGGTCACGAAGGAGCTAACGGTAAGAATGGTGTTCCGTTTCATTACTAGGACAACTTTACAACAGGAAAAGTTGTTTTGTGCCATAGCAGTGTTTTTTACAGTATGCTCCCTTTATAAAGAACAACTTAGTGTGCCAAAAAAGATAAAAGATAAAGATACCAGGGCTGACCTGGTTGATTTTAGTTTTTATTGCTTATACAAAAATATACATTACCTGTTTTCTTATTAGCAGTTTCCCTCCGTTTGGAGCTCTTATTACCTAGATGAAAAGTTGGCAACCCTGCCGTGCTCGTAACCTCTCTCTACCACGCATGTGCTAACGTGGGCCTCTCTATATTAAGCCGGCGCAGCGGACCGTACTTCATCTTTCTTCCTCTCAAAAACCTTGGTCCTTAGAGGGAAGGCTTGGGCAGGTAGAGGTAATGTACATTTCCGTTTAGGCAATAAAAACTAAAATCAACCAGGTCAGACCTGGTATTTTAGTCTTTTTATAGCCGACGAAAATATACATTACCTGTTTTCTTATAAGCAGACTTCGTCAATCTGGTGACGGGCCAAGGTTAACGGTACCCGTGTTACGAGCCCAAAGGAACGTATCCTGGGACGACTGCCATAGTGCCTGTGGTGAACGTAGGTCAAGTAACTGGAAAGAGCGCAAGGGCAGACTGGAGGAGGATCGAATACACTCGGAGGATGATCAGGACAGGCCTGGACTAAAAGGAGCCGTGAGTCAGCCACACTGTCCGGTCCGGAATCAGCACAGATCTGGAGAACAGTACATTCGTAGGATTAGCAAGCAATGGCAGTAGTCACCCTGGGCAAAGGGAAAGAGATACCTGCATAATAGCGAAAATCTCATTATCTCAATTCCATAGGAAGGAAGGGCGTATGTCCGGCCGGCAACAGAAGACGGAACAGGTGAAGGAAACCAGAAGGGGTTGACAGAACCAAAGTGTTGAGTGTAACATGCCGTGTACACGAAGCTGAAGAGACATTGAGGGGTCTCCCAAGTAGGAATGATGCACAAAGAGCCATCAAAGCAAACCCTATACAGTGTAATAGGGAACGGGACCGAAGCATAAGTCGGAATGAAAACTTGTTAAGTGTGTAGTCAATGAGACGGGCCTAACCAAGAACGATGTACAAGATTACCCAGCAAGGAACCAGGTCACAATCATGAGTAAAACAAAGGTTCATGTCTATATAAGCGGAATCGCTGCCAGGGCTAATTGGATGAGGTAAGGTAGGAACGAATTAACTTTACAGGGTCCGTGGTTACCGGACAGAGACTGGCCCATCAAGGCGGGATTGTGGAAGACAGGAACTAGGCTTAGAGGTCCGAAGATGATGAAGATCTTGTAGAAAGGCATAGGATATGCTAGGCTGTCTGGCTACAGTCCGACTTGATCAGTGTGTGACGCGGTTCGACGTGGTCGTTGTTACCTGGAGGCACGATGCCATTGTGGGCCAGACGGTCCCTTAGTGAGCATGAAACAGAGGCCGGGGAAGGTCAGGCCTAGCAGGCAGGCAAAACGAAGCGGTTGTCTGGGGAACAGTGCACAGGCGAGAAGGCATGTTGAGAAGTATCCAAGAGCAGTGGCGAGGAGATCGCATTGAGAGCTAATAGGAACTGCAAGCTAAAGGTGGAATCGTTAAGGAAGGAACAGACGGCCAGACTGGTACAGAAGCAGGTAGATGGGCCCACCGCCGATGAATCCCTGGGCTGCGGCCCAACGGGCCTGGTCCTATTGTGAAACAAAACGTGAAAGAAATGCTGGTAATGAAGCAAGAGGCTCATGGTGGTATTGAAAATGCTGAGTGGTCTAGGGATGCCCGACCTGGAGAACAGTGAGCCGGGAGGGGAACAGGAACAGAGGATCCGAATACCAAATTTCGGTTCCCTGCGAAACAGAAGATGTACTAGCGCTTGGGTGTAAACATTTGCAAAGTTTAACGTCACCTGAACAGGAGGCTTTGTGACGCAGACCGGGTTTGCGTGGTAATGAAACTAGACGCTCGAAGCACAACCTGAGGCTTGCAAGGGAAGAGGCCATGGTCCTGGAGGAAAGGGAATCGAAGCCGGATTGAACAGCAGGATTCGCAGAGCAGGCCGGGGTGCGCAAAGAAAGACGTAATACTGCAGAAGGGGAATCGTCGTGAAAGGATAACGGTGTTAGTCTTGAATGGTCAAGAGACCCCCGACCCAAAGGGGGACAAGGAACCGAAAAGCCGAACAAAGACGAAGGGGCTGGGTCCGGCCCTAAGCCCGAACCTCGGATCATGGTTGTCTATGAAAAGGAGGATGGGCTGGTGTTCGAGCAAAACAGTTGTCCCAGACAATGTAGGGTGGATGAAGTTTTCCAGAAGATAGACCTGTGGTCCATAGAAAAGATCTGGCCCTGGGTGTTGGGGCCCGGTTCCGGAACCCCAGGCGTCTGACGCATGGACGTGCATCCGTATTAGGGACAGTGACTTGAAAAGAACAGCAGCATTTGTGAGAAGGTAGGCGAGCAGTAGATCGTGGACCACTAAGGGCCCCAGACCCGGACATGGGAGCCCGGTCCCAAGCCCAGGGCATCTGGGTGCACGAGTCCACAGGTGAGTAGTGTTGTCAAGAAGGCACGCGGACAGTAGGTTGCGGTCTGTAAAAGGCTTCGGGCCGGGCGTTGAGACCAGGTCCGAATCCTGGCGGCCAAGCACAAGTGGCATTGAAAATTCGGGCCGGATGGGGGGGGGGGGGGATGAAGAGCCTAAGCGACGATCTTCTTAAGGAGCCGGCGTAGTTATAGCCGAAGCAAACAGCGGTGTGTGCAAGAAGTTAGGCAGACAGCGGATCGTGTTCCGAAAAAGGGTTCGGGCCGGGCGTTACGGCCCAGGCCGAGCCCCGCTGTCCCAGCAGGCATCTTAGGAGAATCACAAGACACGGAGTTTCATTGTCCATGGACAGAGCCCGGAAGGGCAGCACGGACCCAGGATTCAGTGATCCGGAAGCTCGAAGAAGAAGACGGACCTGGTGTGAAGAAGCTTTCTCAGTAATCCAGACAACGGCCTGAGGAACAGTAAACGCGGGCCACGGGCACCGCAAACCAAAAGTGGACTGGTAGAGACAGGCAGACCATCAGGCGACGGCAAACCAGGAGAGGAAGGCGGGTCGGGCCGAATGTCTCAAAGAGGAACCGGCCGTGTCCACAGGAGACTACATAAACAGCAAAGGCACAAAACAGACCGTCAATTAATCCAATGCGGTCTGCAGTCCCGGTCCGCAGGTGGACGAGGACAAATAAAACCGAAAAATGGTGCAAAGAAAAGTCAAACCAAAGCCCGACCAGCGTTCCTTTGTAGAGGACTGTGCACCAATTATGTTGCTTTAGTTCCCTTGACCTGTGAAAGACGGTGACAGAGGACAGAAGATCCGAACCAAAAAAGGAATCGTGAAAAAGTACCGGGACCGGCCACAGGCCTGGGCCCGGACCCCAAACTTTTGGTACCTGGAAGGAAGGTGGAAAACGGATCGATGCTCAGACGTACGAATGGAAAGGCTGCTTCAGATGATGTCAATTGTTGCTGAACGTGCAGGAATGCAGGCAGAATGTAGCATGAGAGGGCAGAGTCCGGGTCCGGGTGACGGTGTCCGGTTCCCAATCCCCAGGTGTCAGGCACATGGGAAGTCACAGTAAATGCGAGACAACTGGCAAACAGTAGCAACATCCCCAAGAAAACAAGCGAATAGCAGACCATAGTCCACTACAGACTCTGGGTGTCCCCAGGCCCGGGTGTCTGAATGCAAGGGTGTGTATCTGTAGTAGGAATCATAACAGACGTGAACAGAGGCGTCGTCAATAAGGCAGGCGGACTGTTGTGGTCCACCCAAAGGCCTGGGGTGGATGGTGTGGCCCGGACCCTACCCTCCGTGCCCACGCACAGGTGGAATCGAAATTTCAGGTGAAGTGGAATCGGGTCAAAACCATCAAAGCTCCTCTTCAGAGACTGAGACACTGACAGCTGACGGAAGTGGTAACACCATAAGTAGTGGAAGCGGACAGCACGCCGCCCAAAGGGGATTAGACCCAAACTCAAGTGAAGGTTCTTGTCTGGAATCGATGTTCCTACAATAGTCATAACAACCATGTCCTCAAGAAAGTGGCCGGACAGCAGATGTGGTCCACAAAAAGGCAACGGGCCGTGGGCCGAGTCACGGTTTCGGTTTGTCGATGTCTTTGGAAAAGCAGAATCTGGAAGCTGGATTAAAGGTGGCCGGGCCAGGGCCCAACCAACGGTCCTCATAGGGAACCAACGTACCTATAGCTGACAAAATCAGCTGTGTCCTCAAGAAGGAAGGCGGGCAGCAGACGCGGTCCACAAAAGGCAACGGGCCGGACACAAGTCCCGGTTCCAGTTCGCAGCCGTCTGAGGACAGGCAAAACTGAAAATTGATGCAAGAAGGGACCGAGCTGAAGTCTGACCAACGGTCCTCCTAGAGGAACGTGCACCGATGGCAGGGACAGTTCCGTAGGTGTAGAGATGACCAGAAGATGGGAGAGCTCAAGAGCAACCACACGCAGCAGTCGCCTTAAGAAGAAAGATGAAGTACGGTCCGCTTCGACGGCTTTATATAGAAATGCCCGTACTCGCACATGCGCGGTAGAGAGAGGTTATGAGCATGGCAGGGAAGCATGGCTAGGGAATAAGAGCTCCAAATAGAGGGAAACTGCTAATCAGAAAACAGGTAATGCATATTTTGTCGGCAATAAAAACGATTCTTTATTAAAGACTTCTGAATACAGAAGGTTCTTACAGCCAACTGAGCGATTTCAAAATTCTTTACACACAGTGTAAAAACCTGACAAATAAAATCGAAGTCCTGCATTTTGATTGTATAAATTCTAGTTTTACACTGTTTAGTGAAGAAATTTGTGCCTTTAGTTATGGTTCAGGTTTGCCTTTTTCGTCGTATGATGAATTCATCAACATCTTAGTGGATACAATGTTTTGTACATTGATTCCTTAACAGGATTATTTTTAGCATGGGTTTCACTGAAAAAGGTTTCTTCATTTGGCCCTGTTTCTTGTACACTTTCTGTATAGGGGGCATTTTCACCATAAGAACAAAAGATGGACAATGACAACCAGATATTTAAAAAAATTTTCTTTTAGGGATCAATTCCTCATTTGGAGAATGATTATAGCGAGACTGCTGCATTTCTTATCTCTTTTTCATCTTTGAAAGCAGCCTTAGCATTAACATCTGAACCCCCCTCAAAAAAAATTATAATAAGCCATCGGGAGTAATTACGTACTTGTATATGAGACTGAGTTGCAACAGGCGCCCACTTCATGGCTTCTTGAATGATCCCCTGACATCGGGCAGCAAAATCGCGTACAATAGTCTGAAACACGTAAACAATTATTATAATTGCGCCAAATTATTTGCGACTCTTTAAAGGATCAGAATTACATTCGACTGAAAACTCAAATGTCCAATATCAAAATGACTACGAGGATGAGTCACTTTTGGTAATAAACTGCAGTTTTCAAAAGAAAAAAAAACCGTGTCTTCGGTTTTAAGGAAATAGTTTTAACTTTAAATAAGAAAAAAAGTTTATACCGAGGCATTTTCCCCTTCCAAAAGTTACACAGTCACAAGGCTTTTATTTTTATTATTTTTTAATTCCAAAAGTGACTTTGTTTTTATTGGCCAACAAGCAGTTAAATTAACACTAAAAACCTAGAAGATCCCAGATGATGAGTAGGCTCCTTGCTCAGGGTTCGGGCTCTAAAGGGCCTATTTGGGAACAATTTGTAGTTTTTGCTAAATAACTAGGCAACGATTTCAGGCAACAACTTGATCAGTATCATGCTAAAGCTCTTAAAAGAAACATTTAAGTGTATAACCAATAATTTCGCACCTCTCTAGCATCTAAAGTATCTTGCAGAATGAGTTGGTAGGGTGTGCCAGGCACAGGAAGAGCAGGATTCTCTTCATTGGGATCCTAAAAATAGTACAATGACAATATCATGATGGACGTTATTACAGTTGTATTTAACATGTTATTTTATGAAATCCAATTCAACAAAAAACTGCTATGGGTTCATTTACCAATTGTAAAGAATTGGAGAGTATTTGGAGAATATCGAGCATCGTCTGAAGCACTCTGCCATTCCACAGTAAATGTGGAAACCTACAAAAAAAAGGAGTAAAATTGCTTTAAAACATCATCCCATGGTCAGACAGATTTTAGCAACATACTAAGCAACTGTGAAACAAGACAACTGACGCAACAAAGTGCAGCACTTGACACTGAGCATATTTTTAGAACATCCGAAGGACGGAAGGAAAAGGCACGAATAGAAGCCATTAATTCTGTCAGGGTTGGACGTATAAATATCAAAATATCGGATATTTATGATATATCGGATATATATCAAGTTTTTTATATATAGGCCTATCACAATTTTTTTTAACCAGATGCCATTACCTTGTGTGTAATTTCAGACTAAGCTATTAATGTTAGCATTAAAGATAATTAGGCTCTGTCAGTGGAGGCACTGCCTAGAGCCTAGTCAGTGGGTTCGAGCCTTTGGGTGCACGAGTAGCCAGGAGCCCAAAGCGTCTTGGTCCAGGCTGTAGTATATGTCAAGCTGCTACAGACCCGGGTTCGATTCTGGTGAATGCAAGTGTATTTTTCTCCGGTAGTGTTGTAATGGGACCCTCTCCGCTCCCTGTGGGCCTTCCCTATCTCCTGGGGCCGTTGACCCTAAGTAGGGTGCAAGTAGGCAAGGAATCAGCCATGGGGGCAGGTGCAATCAGTCACCCAAGGATTGTGTTCTGTAGCTGGACTGGAATGAGAGTAAAGGAGCTATCCGCGGCCGAGACTGTGTTGTTCTAATCATTTGTGATAATCAGAGCCTGAGGCTGGTGTGAGCCCATGAATATCTTGGCCTCACCCCAGCCCCACCTCAACTTTGGCGCCCAACGTGGGGCTCGAACTCTTTTTACCCTCGCTCTGTGCCATTGTAAAATGTTGAACGGTGGTTTGCTATTTGTAACGGGCGGGCGGTCGGTCGGACCACCGGTAAGTCGACGCGAGCAGTGAACAAAGCAAATTTGGCGCACTTTTGTATAACGAACGTTGCGGAGTGCAGATTTTGTACTGAGACGTCACGAACGTTTGTGTAGTGGTTTGATGGCAAGTGTGCACAGATTAGGAACAATATTTAAGCGCTTTCTGTGTTATAACTGCGTTTTTACTTGCAAAATTAAGCGTTTCTTGAATGAACTGGCCCTAAGCTTCGTTGTATTGAGGTTTGCGTTGGTTACGTGCGTGTGACGTCGCGGCAAATACTGTATATTACAAGGCGGTCTGCTGCTCGCAGCGCCGTGCGGTGGTAAAACATTACATCTCACCCAAAGATGGCGGCGTTCATTTTTGAGACACGCAGCGCCGTTTCAAAGCATTCCAATAAGCGCGACGCTTTACACATCGTCAAGCATTTAACGCATGATGAAAAAGATGGAACTGACGCTTATTTGTGCATGGTTTTCACGGGGTGTGGGTTGTGAATGCATTGATTGTTGGTTTGATGGGAATTAGGCTGTCTATGGTGCAATTGGATAAAGAAATTAGCAGACGTCCTGCACGCAATTTCGTCATACTGTGAGAGAAAGGCAATACAACTGCATGCGATGTGGATTTGTTATTGACAACAATTTCGTCATACTGTGAGAGAAAGGCAGCACAACTGCATGCGATGTGGCTTTGTTATTGACAATAATTTTATCGTACTGTGAGTGAAAGGCAGCACAACTGCATGAGATGTGGCTTAGTTAGCGACACATTTTGTCATACTGGGAGAGAGGTAGTACAAGTGTGTGCCGCATGAATGTGCTTAGGACAGACTTTTGCTAAGCTACTGGAGAGAATTCATACAAGCGCAATTGGTGTGAATTTCGTCAAAGGGCAATTTTACTATACTGTGGTGAGAGTCAAGCCAACTGCTTGGGACATGATTTCCTAGCGAAAACTAAAACACATGCTGAGTGACAGTGGGAGGCTTAGAGGGATTGTACTTGTTTTCACTGTTGGGATTGCGACAGCAAGCAGGGAATGCAGTTCTGCAGCACGTGGAGGAGATTAAGCAGCTGCACATTTTTAATGAAATGCATAGAATTTTGGGTGGTACATGTTTTGAACAGCTGCATGAACTTACTGTGGGTTGCTGGTCAGGCGATTTGGTGTACACAGATGAGGGATGGTGAACATTTTTGCGAATTGTTCCTGCAGTCAGAGGTAGGCTTACCAAGAATTAAGCAAAGTTGTCGAGCATAAGGAACCAAGGCAAATGAGTCGGGTGCACACGAGGAGAACACAACGGCGTTCTTTCAGCGAAGAAGACCTACAAGCGGCAATAATTTTTCAAGGAGACATTCAGTGCAGTCCTCTGCGAACGAACTCGTACCCATCGCTGGATTTAAGCAGTATCGACCGATCCCCCAATCATATGTCGCTACCCACACACCTAATTAACATGACTGACTCAAACATACCGCAACACTTCCCCGCGCACTCGGAAGGACATTCAGAAGATGATTCGAGGAGTGTGGCAGAGCATGGGTCGGAGCACTTAGATGGAAGTCAGGGACCACTAGTAAGGGAAAGGCTACAGTCTTTGGAGGAAGACTTGGCGAGACTTGTAGCAAGGCTCGATGAAAGGGAGCAGCAATTGGACTCAAAACTCAATCACTCGTCAAGTAAACTGGGTCAGCAGTTATCGGAGCAGGCTAACGCTTTTCACGATGCTTTGACGAATCAGGCAAGGGACTTTCACGACAAGCTGCATGAGGTTAAGTCTCAAGTGCAGGAAGACTTGGTGTCTCAGAGGGGAGATTTAGCAACGCAAATGCAATCATTGAGCACAGATGTGGCGGCAAAGATGTCGACTCTAGGTAGTGAGGTCACAAGCAAGTTTTCCGAGCAGAGCACAGACATGGTGAAACTTCGCAAGGAGCTGTCGAATGAGAATGCGAGTCAGAATTCCAAGCTGGATGGTTTAGCATCGGCGATTCAGTCTCTAGCATCGTTGTTGGCTCCTACTAAATCGCCTACGCCCCAACAGACGAGTTCTTCTGAAACACTCCTTAGCCCCAAATCCCCGTAAAACAGTGGGACAACAGAAAAAGGTAAGGCGGCGGCCGAGTCAAAGCAGGCACTGGAAGATGACGTGCAGAACATGGCAGACAGCCCGCACGAAAATCATTTGACACAACCGCATCGGGTAAAGGTCAAGTCAACAGTCTTGGAGGAGGCGTCAAGCGAGCAAACTTGGAGTGACACAGACTCTACCACCGTTGCACTTCCCGACAAGCAGTCAACTCATGGCAGGGAAGCTCGACACTTGCGCTCTCCTTGTTCAGGAGCCCCACATCCAGACGACTGGGTACGTGCTTTCTTGTCAATCAACCTGCAACCACCACGCCTAAACCCTGGGGACAACTTGAGGGATTGGATTGACCAAATGGACATTTTCGTGGCTGAGAAGAGACCGACGATGAGCTCTCTCCGCAACATCATGCGGCTGGTGCTCTTTGGTAAGTTTAGAGATTGGTAGACAAACTACCCTAAGGAAGTAGACTCCTGGAGTGAGATCAAAGACCTTTCTTCGTCAACGTCCGGATTGCGACTATCTAGAAGAGATAGGCAAAATGCGCCAAGGAGTGACGCAAACCCCACAGGAATTTTTAACGGCCGTTTTGACAAGATTCAATAGGATGGCTTGCCCCCCAAGTGAGCAGGAGAAAACCAACAAGATCATCGCTAACATGCAGCTAGGTGTAAGGGACCTCCTAGCCAAGGATGCACCGAAGGAAACCTTAACACTTGCGCGGAAGATTTCGGAACTTCCGGACTGGCATCGCTTTCCGGCGGCAGATGCCACGATAGCCAATCACATGTCCCCTTCCGGTCAGAAGACAGTGGAGCCTCCTTCGGGAAGACAAGACTCAACTCGTCGATCACAGGCAAATGACTCAAAAACTTCTTTGACTAGTCGGAATGGGCGTTCAGGAGGGGATTGGGATTCCAGCGACTACAGGCGTGATGAGAGGCGTCGGCAAGATCGTGATGACGGTTCCAGAGTCGACTACAGGAAAGCAAAAGCAGATTCGTTGAGTGCGTCATACACAGACGTCAGGCAAGAGGACAACTTGGACGATAGTGCAGTCAATGATCGGAGAGCGACTACAACACGCCAACAGGCATCTTCGGTTCCTAAGATTGGTGAAGCTAGGGTAGGGAATCCTGCGGATTCGAGGCCACCTGAATCGGAATCTTCAGGTGACAGGAGTGGCCGACCTCGTCCTCCTCGTTACACCAATCGCTCCTCGAGGATCAGCCCCATGGACGGAGATTGGATTAAGACGGCTCAGTGCTTCAACTGCCGGGAAGTGGGACATATAGCACGGCAGTGCCCAGAGGCAAAGCAGAAGATGCCTCTCCGTTTGGCAAATGAGGTGACGAAAGGACTTGTGTATCAATGGGTGTCTATTCGCAGCCTGCGTAGACAGTGCAGCACTGAGGAGTCTTGTGAGTAAACAGTGGCTCGATAAAATCGCTCCAAAGGCGAAGATCACCCCTTACAGAGGACTGAAGTTTGAGTTAGCGGATGGCCGTACCTTGATTGAACCTCTTGGTGAGGTAGAGTTGAACATTCTCGTAAAAGGCCGGCACACGGCGATGAAGTTTGTTGTTTTTCAGGAGGTTGCCGGAAACTGCATTGCTGGTATTGACTTCTTTGAGAAATCTCATATCATGCCGGACATTGTCAACCGTGTTGGATATTTCACGAGAGGGCAAAAGCTAGGTGAGACCTTCCCCTTGACGGGTTGGACGGAAGACAATGACGTGGTGGTCAAGCAGGCGGCCTGGAGAATTGCCCCAGCTGCAGAGGGTTCAGCCTTCAATGTAATGACTCCCGAGCAATTTCTGCAGTTGGACGAGCTGTTGGAGAGTAACCTTGACAGATTTCCAGGGAAAGCTGGAAGAACCACGCTAAGGGAACACAAGATTGAGTTCAAGGGAACGCCAGGCAAGTACAGCAGGCAATCCCCGCAGATGAGGAGAGAGATGCACAAAATGGTCCAGCAACTTCTTGCGGAAGATAAAATCGAGCCTACCGTCAGTGAATGGGGGTCCTCGTTTTTCATGAAAAAGAAGAAGGACGGTTCCTTTAGGCCAATACTGGACTACCGCTGGTTGAATTCCCAAGTGAAGTAGGACGCATACCCACCCCCACGCATCGAAGAAGTCCTAGAGTTTCTCTCGGGCAAGGCCTACGTGTCGGTACTAGACGGAGAATGTGGATTTCACCAAATTCCACTCGAGGAGAACTCAAGAGACTGCAACAGCTTCATCTGTAGTGACGGCTTGTTCAGGTGGAAGGTACTTCCCTTCGGCTTGAAGAATTCAACGGCGGAATTCCAGCGGACCATCAACCTGACATTGGGAGATCTTGTAGGCACGGCGTGCATCATCTATGTTGATGACATCGTGGTGGCAACGGAGACGTGGCAGGGTCACCTTCAGGCTCTCGAGGCGATATTCGCCAGGTTACGACAACATAACTTCACGCTGAAGAGGTCGAAATGTAATTTCTGCTTGCCATAGATGACCATCCTGGGCTTAACAATCGGCGTCAACGGGATGCACCTGAAAGGGGAACACACACAGGCTTTGACGCAATATCCTCGTCCCCACTCGCAGAAATCTCTACAGCGATTCTAGGACTGACTAACTGCTTCCGTAAATTTGTGAAGGATTATGCGGTTATAGTGAAACCACTCACCAAACTTCTGAGAAAGGATTTGAAGTTTCAATGGTCGAGTGAATGCGAGATGGCCTTCCAGCGAGTGAAGAACAAGATACTCACTTCGGACTGCCTACAGATACCTGACTATGCACTCCCCTTTGTGGTTGAGACGGATGTTTCCGACGTTGGTATTGGAGCCATGCTGTCCCAGAAGAAGGACGACAAGGTCAGGGTCGTAGAGTTTTACAGCAGGACTTTAAGCGAACGAGAACAAACGATGACTGCTTTTGAGAAAGAGGCTCTGGCAGCCGTGACCGCCATTGATCGGTGGAGGCATTATCTGGAGGGGACCAAGTTCGAACTGCTGACAGACTGTGAGGCATTAAAGTGGGCCTTGTCCAACACCAACATCTGGAGGCATTCCTTCCTCTACGACCAGCACGACAGATAGACGGCAGGTCACTTGGGAGTAGAGAAGACGCTTCTACGGCTCAGAGCAGTCGGCTACTGGCCCGGGATGTTCAGGGATGTCAAAAGGTACGTCCGCTCTTGTCACGCCTGCCAAGTGTCAAAACCGTCTCAGCGCAAGAAGAAGGGTTCCATGGTTCCGGTCATTGCGACCGCCCCGCTTTCACATCTAGGTATAGATTTTGTGGGACCACTTCCAACCACGACGCAAGGGAACCGCTACGTGCTGACAGTCCTTGACTACTTCACGAAGTGGGTGTGATTTATCCCTACACGCTTCAGCTCTGCAAGATCAGCTGCATTCCATCCGTTCAAGTACGTGGTACAGGAATTTGGGCCTCCCAAAGTTCTCATTTCGGACAATGGTCCAGCGTTTATCTCGAACCTCCTGTCTGAACTGGCTGACTTAGTTGGAACGGATCTACGGAAGACCACCACCTACCATCCGTAAGCGAATGCGTCCGAGAGAGCGAACAGGACTTTGAAGACGTGCATTAGGACATTTGTGAACGGCAAGCACTCTTCATGGGGACCGCTGCTACCAAATCTAGAATTCGCCATCAGGACCACTCCACATGCAAGTACGGGTGAAACACCATTTTACCTCATGCGTGGGAGGGACCCCTTTAATACCACCAAACTGGTCTGTCTCCCACCTAAGCCGGAGAACCTGTCACGGAAAGAGTACTTGGAAGAGCAACAGCATGCTCTACAAGAGGCGAGGGACCTGGCCAGAGCTCATCTGCTGGAGGCAGCAAGGAAGATGAAACTCGCATTCGACAGACTTCGTAGGCCTGAGGAGTTCAAGGAAGAACAGTTGGTTAAACTGTGTTCGCATGTCTTGTCGAATGCCGGAAAAGGCATCACTCGGAAATTAGCACCAGTTTATGTAGCACCCTTCAGGGTCATGAAGCGTCATAGAGAACAGACGTATGTGGTCCGCAACATAGAAGATGAGAAGGACGAAAGGGTCGTGAACATTGTTGACATTGAGCCCTATTTTGATCCTCTAACGATGGAGGACAAGTGGCAATCGAGTGATGACCAATCCGACAGACATCCCGAGTCAGCATTCTCAGCACTGGAGCAACTTCAAGAGCCATTAGTGACTGCGGTGACTTCACCACAGCATCACGAACCTGCCAGGCGTCAGAAAGGTGGAGAAGCGAGCGACAAAGGAGAAGAACCTCCGGAGTCATCTGGCCCCTGCAGCGTCACAACAGACATCAATATAGCTTATCCGACGATGCTTCCGGAAACTCTTGAGGAGCAGCACATGCAAGATATGGCATGTGGGCGTATGCACTTGCCACTGTTCTATTTTCAGCAAGGAGAAGTTGATGTGACCTCCGAAGACCCACTAGACTGGGGTCAAGGTGGAAACCGCTACACAGAGCAGAGAGGACCAGATGTGCCAGGTGTTGTGACATACAGGCTGGGTTCGCTGGTGAAACTGTATAACGAGAAGGCACAATTTGATGTTGCCGTGAAGGGGCAACCGGTGCAACCTTTGTTTTCGGGGCCGTATCGTGTGATTAAAAGGAAATCGCAGTTCCGCTACATCATCGCCCATGTAAAGAGCAACTGTCAAGAAGAAGCTCATGTCTACCGGCTAGCTGCCTTAGACAGACATTGGTGTCCCGAAATGAGTAGTGAGCGTGCGGAAGCCAACAGTGCAAGGAAGCGTCGACCCCCACAGCGGGAAAACCCAAAAGAAGCAGTGCAATTGCAGCAAGGGGGTGAGACTTTGGGAGATAAGCGAAACGACCAACCTCCACGAGGAGAGGCTATCGATGGGGATGAAGGGAATGCTGTGGATGAACCTTATGAGGGAGATGGACCAGCCGCCCCGCAGCAGCAACTGCGGACACGTCCCGTTTAGACGAGGAAGGTTCCCTGGCGATACCGAGTAGACTACGTGGCCCCGGTTACTGCAGACCGTCAGCCCTCCAAGTCAGCTTAGTGTGCGTTTCATTCCGAACACAGCCGAGTTGCCCTTTTATGCAACGCCTGGAGTTGAATGGCCGTGCATCTTCGCCAACTAAAGCGAGACTGTTAAACGCGGCATTAAGCGGAAACGCTTTCTAAACAAATTAATTACAATTGATTCAGTGAAATTTCCGTAACTGTGCAACGTATCCTTT
Source organism: Lithobius niger (assembly GCA_023313725.1). Lineage (NCBI taxonomy): Eukaryota > Metazoa > Arthropoda > Chilopoda > Lithobiomorpha > Lithobiidae > Lithobius > Lithobius niger. Next base: position 19,528 of record JAHWFP010005536.1, read on the forward strand.
TAATTCAAACTTTGTCTCCAACTGTGCTATTATCACCACCTGATATACCCGATGAACTGTGTCGGATGTGTATCCCAGACTTTTCCTTTCCAATGTGGTGGAACTTGAAATCCTAATCAACGTGCTTCCGTTTCCCTATGCCCCTATGACCTGTTTTCCCTGCAGTGTTCCCCTGCAGCATCCCTGTAATTTGCCTTATAAACTTTTGAGAGCCATTTCCCCACCAGAATCATCTTCCTAGGCTGTAAGTTGCCGAGACCACTGCAAGTGCGTCGGTCCCATAAACTGTCATGGTCGACTCATGGTGAGAAACTGCTGAACACTCACAAACATTGGTGAGCTTACGCAAATTACAGCAGCCTTCTTATGCACGCCTTTTGTCGGCTACGCTGCTATAAGTTTAATCATATCTCAATCATATCCAATCGAGTTCCCATGCAATAACAAAATGGCCTGCGTGTCTGCGACTTTTGTAATGAATTGGTACGTCATGTGTAGGATAATTCTGGAAGACACAGAGTATGATCAATGATGCAGAATTTGAAGAGAGTCAAGCTGGGCTGATGAGTCGTTGACATTCCGAAAATGCAAAGTGGTCCACTGCGGGACATTGAGGGTCAAGACTTGGTGAGCCCGTCAAAGCTGCATTAAATGTCGTGCCCCGTCTAAGAAGACCTGGGAATTATTTGGTTCACGAAATTGCAGGTCTTGGCCCACCCTGGTCACCCGACACCCCTGATGATCTCCGACCACCGTTCGGCAAACAAGAATTCTTGTACTGAGTTGGAGGCGAATGTTAAACGCTTGGCGAACTTAACTCAAAGAATTGAAGAGTGCCCAACGCGAGTTGAAGATGCGCGCAATATTTCACTGATGGACTTTACTCAGGCGACATTGATAAGCAGCAATGGTGATAGAGTGACAATTTGTTGAAGTGTACAACTTTGAGCGTGCCACATAACCGGAACTTTAGTGCATGTTAAGCTAGGCAATCGTTTACGAACATTCATTTAACGCGTTATGCAAATTTCAGCTTTTCCTGTACTATTGTTTGTAGTCAATGTTACTCGGAGGGCAACATTATTGTGGGGGGGGGGGAGGATATAATGGGACCCTCTCCGCTCCCTGTGGGCCTTCCCTATCTCCTGGGGCCGTTGACCCTAAGTAGGGTGCAAGTAGGCAAGGAATCAGCCATGGAGGCAGGTGCAATCAGTCACTGCAGCCCACAGGTTAAGCCAAGTGTGACGAGATCAGACGAAGGAGAACGAGTGAGGTGAGCAATGACTTTAGGCCAAGCAGGAGTAGGAGAGAGAACCCAAAACATCCAAGCCACCCAAGGATTGTGTTCTGTAGCTGGACTGGAATGAGAGTAAAGGAGCTATCCGCGGCCGAGACTGTGCTGTTCTATCATTTGTGTTTAATCAGAGCCTGAGGCTGGTGTGAGCCCATGAATATCTTGGCCTCACCCCAGCCCCACCTCAGTGTCCCACTTGTTGGTTGCACGAGGGTTTCCTCTGGTATTCTGGTTTCCTCCCTATGCCGCAAAAAACAAGTGACACGATGGTGGCTCCTTCAATTAACATCTGTCCCTTGGGCCTTCAAAAAGCTCTAAGCTTACTGGCCAACCCCTTCTATTATTATTTTATTATCATTGGTAGTAGTAAAATTTCTATTTACTACTTATTTCCTATCTACTGATCATGTAAATCAGTTTTTTTTACTTGAAAACTACATTGTGGAGTAACACAGGGAGAAGGTTAATCCAGGAAATTAAATCTGGCAGGATATTGTTATGTTGTTAGGCATTACCTGGTGGCTCAAGGTGTACCCGCCATGCAGCATTTTTGGCAAGCACGGCACACTTGATGAAGGTCAAAAGCAGACGGCACAACCTCATCAATCCAGGAGTACCCAAACTGGTACCGCTACAAAATGGAGCAAAGACTTAGTCCCATGGCCCACCATGAGTTTTGTAATGAGGCCCCGGGAACCACGAGCAAAGCAAGCAGCAACAGCCCAATGGGCTGCGTCCTCCTCATACCCAAACCAAGTGAATACCGGATCGTATAGAAAATAACAAGCATGCTACTTTAGTTTTTCATTGAACTTACTTTCATCCTGTAACGCAAACCAAAAGCCAGTGTAAAATTCAGGCAGGAATTTTGCACTCGGGGCAAATTTTTGGTGATTTCTTGCAAGAACTGCTATCTTCTTCAGGCCTCTCCAAAACACTGTGGAAGCTTTCGAAAAATTACTCCCATGATCGGAGGAATGGAGAGGCCTGAAAAAGGAGACACTGAAGAGGAGAGGCCTGAAAAAGGAAGAAGCAGTAGACTGATGAAGACGGGAGATTTGTTGGAAGAAGTGAAGAAGCTAGTGCTTGAGGAAGATGAGATTATGATGTCCTTCGACATAGTCAAGCTATTTCCTAGTCTGGACCATAGGATCATTCTGGAAATGTTGGCGTTGTCTCGTAAAAGGTGGAAGATGAAGAGAGCAGACTTGAGAATGACAGAGCAATGCTTAAGGTGCTGTTGTCGTCTATCTATGTTGAGTTCAATGGTAAGACGTATTGGCAGGTTGGAGGAGCCCCCATGGGCTACTCCAGCTCGCCAATAATTGCTGAAATGGTACTGCAGCACATGGATGAAATGGTTCTCAATTCAGTAGAAGGAGTTACGATCTAGAAGAGATATGTAGATGACGTGTTTTCGGCTGTCAAAAAGGAGAAGTTTGAATATTTACTGAGAAAGCTAAACAACTGGAGGGCTGGTATTAAGATGACAGCAGAGAAAGAAGGAGAAGGAGTACTGCCTTACCTTGATGTAAAGCTAAAAAGAAAAGAACGAGGAAAGATTATGTTCGAGTCGTATGTCAAGCCGATGGCAACAGAACGTGCCATTCCATGCTCTTCAGGTCATTCAAAGGAGCAGCTTAAAGCACTGGCACAAAATGAGTTTGTGCGCATGGTTCGAAATTCCAGCACAAAGAAGTTCGCGAATCCACACTTGGAGAAGGTAAAAGAAAAGTTTCTCGTCTAGGATATCCTGGAGGGAAAGAAACAGATTGAGAAAGAAAGCAGTTGATATTGTGGATTGGGAAAGAAAGAGGGGAGAGAGTGAAGTGATCAAAGTTAGTTGTGAAGGGCCTAGAGTAGCGTTGACATACATTGAAGGAGTCACAAGCCAGGTACAAAAAATCCTGAAGAAACACAGTTTTAGAACATATTTTAAGAATGTGGAAGGATTAAAGAAGAGAATAACAGGGAAGAAACAGATGACTTCAGTCCATGCGAGGCGAGAGACATTGAAATCTCAAGATGAGGAGAAAATGGGAGCTGTCAAAAATACAAGGGAGCCAGTTTATAAGATTCCTTGCAGGACTGCGATGCAGTGTACATAGGAGAGACCAGGAAAGGTATTCGTACTAGGGTTGCTCAACATATGGCCAACATGAGAAATAAGAAAGAAAGATGACAACGGCATCGCAGTCCACTGCAAATCTACGAATCATGAAGTGGACTGGAAGAGGACGTGCACTCTTCTTAGGTCAAACTCGATCCGTGATCCCCACCTCAGATGTTTGGAATCGCTGGCAATCCAGCAACATGAAAAGAAAGGAGTGCCTCTAATGAACATCCAGGGCCCTGCGTACCATAGAGTTGCTCAACTGGTACGCAGAGACCTCAATGAACAGTTTGATCGTCAATGGCAACTTGATAGTGGGAATCGCGTGCAAGCTGATCAATACAGGAGGCTATGAGGGCGGCCAAATTCAAATGCTAAAGTGGTTGGAACGAGTTCGAATGCACAAGTGGTCAGAAAGAAAGATGTAGTTCAAAGTCTGAACATCCACAAGGCCTGAAGAAGATATCTGAGGGATGTCGAAAATTTGCAGGACAAAGTAATAATAATAATAATATAATAATATATAGAGACGATGCTCGAGGCATCCACCCACCCAAATTCCCCGGCGGCAGATGTTAAGTGGAAGAAGTACCATCATTATTACAGTTGTTTTTTGCCGCATGAGGGAGGAAACCGGAGTACCCGGAGGAAACCCTCGTGCAACGGGCGGGAAACAAACGGAGAAAAACCCGTACATATACACTTCCCATCGCCAGGATCGAAACCGGGTCTGTACGAAGCCAGAGATGTACACTGGGACCAGGACGCCTATTGAATCTGACGCCCCAGTGCTCGCAGCTACCCGTGCACCCTTGAGTAGGTATCCTTGAAGTGAATTTGAGCGAAATTTTTGGTGTTCGTTTTATGACGAGACAAGAAATCACCAAAAATTCGCCCCGAGTGCAAAATTCCTACCTGAATTTTACACCGACTTTTGGTTTCCGTTACAAAATGAAAGTAAGAAAGGTTCGAATACCGCGACTGACCTAACTCGAAAAACATTTGATTTGGCATGCCCCAACCTGGAATTTGTAAATCTGTTTTTATCCCTAGAATACTTCCCCAATTAAATTTTTGCATTATTGTCTACTTTAAGAAGAAAATTATTGATAAGAGTTTAAAATCGTTGTTTCCATCACATCAGCATACCCAATGCTAGCCGGATAGAGGCACCTTAAGAGCCGCAGATTGGTGGCCATCTTCATTGTGGTGGCGTATTGTTATGGCAGCAATGGTGGGAGGGTGGTATCGGTAATTGGGTAGGTTTGCTAGGGATAAAAACACATTTACCAATTCAATCTGGGGAATGGTAAATCAAGTGTTTTTATCACAGAATACCACCCAATTAAATTTTTTGCATCGTTGAGACTTCGACAAACTGAATGGTAGGCAGTTACCATTGTCGCCTCCTAGGTTTAGTTGGTGAATTCCCTGCGGTTGGTTTGGACCTTCTAGAATACGGAGAGCGGTCCGAGGAAGACAACGCAGTCATCGACGTTGTCAGTGATTGAGGATTTATCAGTGTTCTCATATGCAAATCCAATCACAGAGCAGATCTAGGAAGCCATCATGGCTGGAAAAGCTTATCTTGTACTGGATCTGTAGGGCAGGTATTAGTCCAGTCAAAATTGTCCAGTTCCGGTCATTAGTTGCATCCAAGTAGAAGTGTAGTGCTCTAAAGGGCACTGAAGTTTCTCCCCTTCATCCCATGTAAGGGAACACAGCGCTGTACGAATTTAGACGCCTCTGTGGATGCTTGTGTCTTTGCTCTGAAAGATGCCTGAGGCAGACGTCTCACTGAGGTGTAGGTTGGGTCGATTCGTAGGTAAGCTCTGTCAATGTTGAGGGCTTGAAGCTCGCTGCAGCATTTTCCAGAGATCACGGTGAGCAGGAAGACACTTTTGCGGGTCAAGAGTCCTAACCATGCTTGCTGCAATGGCTCGTAGGGTTCCTTGAGAAGGCTTGTTAGTACAAGGGAAAGATCCCACTATGGAAACAGCTATCTTGTGATGGGTTTTTCTACAGTAAAGGCTTTAATGAGGCTGGTTATTCTAAAATCTTCAATGACAAGAGGTGTGTCCAGCTACTTTAACCGCCGAGTTGATGGCCGAGTGGTAAAACTTAGATGGATTCCAGAAGAAAAGAGTTAAGTTACTCTGTCTGGTTTCACGGCACCAACGAAGCCACAGAAGCCACTTGCCTTCATAAATCTGCATGTAGACCCTCGAAGACAGCAGAAAGTGTATGATCCTTCCTTGCTTATGGGTGAAGATTCTCCATGGGTAGTCTTCTTGGGCCCCCTCTTTATCAGAAAAGCCAGCAGAGGAACGAACTATAGTTGAGCTGGCCAATCTGGGGCAACGAGGATGAATGTTTATTCTCCAGGATCAGTGGAAAGGACGAAAGGAGGGAAAATGTAGGCAAACATGCGAGTCCACGATGTTACCCACGCATCAGGGTCCGGGAAGACTAAAAGTAATTCGGAAGCGGCAATCGGAGCTTGTGGTGTAGAGGCCGATAATCGAGGTTTACCAAGGGTCCTCTTGCACGCAAAGGACTGCAAAGTCCACTCCGTTGATGGAAGAGCTGGTCCGCCAGAACATTCCGGTTTCCAGGGATGCGAAGCGATGTGATCTTAATTTTCAGGAGAATGGCCAGATGGAATATTTGGTCTACCTGCAGATATAGATACCTTGAGTGAGTCTCTCCATCCTTGTTTAGTAAGCAATAGCAGTGGTGTTGTAGCTATGCATTTGTATAGCCCTTCCTTTCAGCTGTTCTTGGAATTGACGCATGGCAAGGTGGATTTTATGCAGCGTCAGCATGTTGATGTGCGGCTTGCGTTCTTCTTGATTTCAAACTCTGGCGGCAGTCACAGCATTGGTGTGGGCACTCCATTCTGTCGTTGAAGCATTAGTGATGCAGATCTCGGAGGGTTCCTCTTCTCTGATGTAGGACTCTTGAAGCAGTGTTGATGAGGTCGCACCACCACAAAGCTTCTGTTGTGCGAAAATCTGGAGAAATCCAAATTCTGTCTTGGTACGGGTTATGTCCTGGTTTCCAATACACCTTCCTGTACCAGAAGAGGAAGAGTACCCTCCATCTGTCATAGGGAAGAAAACCTGTTGCAGCATCCAGGAGACCAATGACCTTGCGGAGGAACAACATAGAGAAGCTCATATGACTCAACAGATTGATGACTTCTTCCTTGATGGAAAGAATCCTCTCCGGAGACGGGCGGACGGTGAACTACTCCAGGTGAAGAGAACTCTGAGGAAGATGAAGGATCTCATGGGGCCTAGGTGGGACTTCAAGTTGATTCCGAAGCCTAGCTTGAATATGAGGTCTGCTGTGGCCTGGAGATCCTTTAGAATCTTTGTGCAGTCTTTGTTCTGGATAAGCCAGCTGTCTAAACAGATGTGAGTAGTGATGCTTCTGGAGTAAGAGTCGCAAGAATCGGTTTGGTGATCAAGGTGAAGAGCCATGGAGCAGTGCCCAATCCGAACGCAAGGGTCTTGAAATGGTAAACGTTTCTGTTGTAGACAAACCTGAAGAGATGGAACACATCCAGGTGGAGAGGGATGTAGAGATACACATACCCCAGGTCGATTGAATCCAAAGTCTCCATCTTAAAAGTTGCGTTGCTGATGAATTTGTTAAAAAACTGCCGGTTGAAGAATAGTTAGTTCCCTCCTGTATTCGGAACGAGAAAGATGGTTCTAGATCTCGACTAACCGTTTTTTGATGAGTCCGGGATCGGGAAAGAGGCGAAGTTCTACGGAGGAAAATCAACAAATTTCGGGTGGTGGAGGAACAACAGTTGGCAGCTGTGTGAGATTACGAACAAGAGCAATGGGTTGTCCGTAATCTCGTGCTGGGCTTCTGCGTGTTGCTGCAGGTGGGTACCAATCGAAGTAAGATGATTTCATTGCTGCATCGGGGAGTCCTGAATGTCAATATTTTCATTCTTCCCTTTCTTTGCAGGGAACTTACTGCAAGGAGGGGTCTTTGTTTCAGGAGTTCTGTCGCCTTGGCGCTGGCATCCTATTCCTTTTCTGTAACCCTTGCCGCAGGAAAACTCACGAAAGGGAGACTCGTCATTTGAAGTGGTTCTATTTTTCTTTCGACAGATTCTGCTGAGGTTTCTTCTTAAACAGCTGGGCTGGAGCTGCAGGGCCTTGCTTCAACTCGGCACTGAGAGAAGAAGCAACTTTGAGGACTTCTCCTGTAAAGAGGGTGGTCGCCTCGTGGAACAGGAGGGTTAGTAATTCTTGTAATTTGGTCTGATGACGTCCTGAAGCAGAGCCAAGAAAGGTATCACGACAATGAAGCATGCTGTTGACCAGCCCTTCGGTTTGCCAGTTAGTGTCATTGAAGGGGAAAACTGGGCAGGCCGAACTGCTTTGCCTCTTAGGTTGAAGAAGCTGTCACATCATTTTGCTGGAGGGCCTACAGGTCTGTCAAGTTCCAAAGGATACCTTTTTCCTCTTACAGACCCCCATGTCTGAGTAGAGAGTGGACGACAAGGCCAGATTGAGGAAGGTGTTTTTGCACTGAAACTTGCTTAAATTGGCACGGTCGGTGAAAGTGTTACCAGTTTGGAGTCCTTGATTCTCAGAGGAGCTTCAGGTGGCTTCACGTGATCGAAGACAAAATCTATAGACACATTGTCGAAATCAGGGGCTCAATAATCTCCATAGGCAGATGCAAGTTGAAGCATCTGTCATCCGAGCCCTAAGTTGTAAAAACGGCAACCTGGCAACCTTTTTGGCAAGTCGGTTTGGAGTGTATTGTTTCCTAGCCCAGTTCCTAGAGCGTGACTTGTGCTGGAGCCTGGCAGGCATGCGAAGAGTTTGAGATGACAGCATCTTCATTAGAAGGAGTAAAGGAGAGATCCATCTTGGGCGAACAGGAGGCTGAAACCTTGGGCGAACGAGAGGCTGAAAACGAAGGAAGCTGGAACTGGGACTCATCAGTAAAAAGCGAAGGGGCGCTGGAAAATGATAGGGCTGAGAGAACAGGACGAGATTAACGATCTACATGCTTGGACGAAGTATTTCTCTTCAGGTTTTTCAAAGCGTGCTTTGAAGAATGTTTTTAAAGCAGACAATAATGCAAAAATGTACTTGGGTAGGTAGTTATTCTTGGGATAAAAACTAGGAAGATGCCTACGAACATCTGCGAAGAACAAACACAAGGGAAAATTAACAGTAAAACAAACAAAACAACAGAGTTGGGAAGGTGACCTGAAAACAGGTCCAACAAGATAAAATATGCTGACAAAGAATGGTAGACCACTCCATGACTGAACTGCATTTGGGTAGGATGGGTGAGCCAGAAGCAGGATTTTTGGTCCAAGTTCAGCTTCACCTTAAAATGCAGACAAAACTGCAAATGTATATCGTGTCTGTATTTGAGAAACAAACTTCTGTAACAAAGAGCATAACAAACACTAACTTACCTGTCTACAAGACTAGATAAATATCGATCTGCAACTCGTCGAATCTTAGGATTGGGTTGATTGAACTTGACCAGCAAGAACTGAGCATGAGTTTCTAATTCTTTCTCACGTTTATTGTTTCGTAGCTAATAAGAAAAAAAAAATGAAAGCAAAAATTAACAATATTAAAACTGAACTATGTACGATGATCTCCAGTTCGGGAGCTTTCGTGCATCCTAGTACATGTATTGTCTACTGCCACCAACCGAACCACATTGAAATTTTCCCTCTCCCTGGTTGCAAAGCAACATCTACGCGCTGCAGGTAAGCCCAACCTCACTACTGCAACAACCAATGTATCAAGCAAAGTCCAACACTAGAAAGATAAAGCCGTTCAAATTAGAATTTTATCTTAAAATTGCTAAAATTAGTTGAAGTTATATTACTTATTACAACTTCTGGCAGATACATTATGATGTCTTCTGGTTCGATTATGTGTCAGCTACAGGTTAAAGCACGTAACTGGCAGGAAGTACTTTTAACATGATGCACAAAATCTATAAGCATATGAGATCCAGCATACAAACCTTATGAGATACAACATCCAGGAATGTATTGAATACCCGCTCACCAACAGCAGAAATGCATGACCACAAACCTAAAATGGTAGTAAATTTGCACAAAATATTAATCAGAAGAAAAGAACCCTAACAAATCTTCTTCCCAGGCATTCTTCTTACCATCTTTATCTTTTTGAATGGCACTATCCTCTAGATAGTCGAATATGGAGTGGAAACTTGTATCTTCCATATCTTGAACCCTTCAAAAATACAGTAAATCAAAAGCTACATAAACCCTGTAGTAAATAAACTACAATTTATTTGAACTGTTAAATGGATAAAATATTCGGCCAATGAGGTTGGAATAAAAAAATAATATGTAACTTGTTGTGAAAGTGTGGAAATGAGCGTTAATCGATGACAACACTGGTAGCCACATGATAAATGAAAATGACTATAACATTAGGGGTGAGTGAGTAGAATAATTTTAATTCGAGTAGAGCCGAGCCGAATTTGTAACTGACGAGTTGAGTATCGAGCCAAGTTTGAGTATTTGGTGGACATTTTTTGTTTGCAAGTTCTTCTTAAATTTGTTAAGATACTAAGGACAAAGATACTGCTTAATTGTGTTGGTCGTGGTTTTACAGTTTTATGACCATAACTTGAAAATGATTGGTGCTATTCACTGTTAATCAGCACCACCAAAAAGCTCTCGTCGAGACAATGAATTTGGTATAGTAGAATGTCGAAATCGGTCAACAATTGACGATGTTATCGCATTTTCAAGAATTCAAGTATGAATGTGAGCAACAAGCCGAGTTCGAGCACAAGTTCCATACTCAGCACGGCTCGAATTTTTCAAGTATCACACATTCCTACATTTAACAACTGCATCCACCAACCAGGGGTCCTACGGATCTCTGAACGTTACTCTCTTTTGAATAAACTGCACGCCAACGGACAACTTGAAGGCAAACTACTAATTCATGGTTTATTCAATTATTCGGTAAATGGTAGTTTGTAGCACAAATAAGTTTCAGACTTGCCATACCAATACATCAACTTCTGTGATATTACATCAATTGGTGTATACAAACCACTGTTCAGTTTCTTGATTAGATTAAACATTCAATCATGAACTTATCAAAGCATAATTATTCTACATAATTCTGTAAATAGGTTGAAATATAGAGTGGTTCATCTATCAACTTTACTTTGGCTTACGAAAATCGCTTACCACAAATTTGAACGCTATTCTGAACGTCACAAGAACCACCACACACTAGTGTATCTGTGAATTCTCGGTGGAAAAGTAATTGAGTGTGTAGCCTACTGGAATCATCCACCATCTTCAGGTATACTAACTGGGGAGACATGATTGTGTGACTGAAGAAGGCTGATGATTGCAGCATACACTCAATAACTTTTCCACCGAAAATTTGTAGATACACTAGTGAGTAGTGTTTCTTGTGACGTTTGGCAGAGCATTAAAATCTGTTAATCACACAAATCTCCCGAAAAAGTCTCCCCCTGGCTGCTTAACAACATGACCATAGCAAAGCAGAACAAACATCGGAAGAATCACAATTTTATCCAAGTACGTGCTAATACAACTGTCAAGAATTCAGTACAACAATCGTCACCCACAGAAACAACAATACACTACTACTACTTTAGCAATACACACACTAGTTTGTCTACTAAAACAAACACCAAGCCAAGATAAAAAAAAGTTAACAAAGACAAGGTCGGCTGAACCACAATACATTTTGCAGGAAACATGCCTCATCAATGAGTTTCTTACAGAAAGAAAGGTGTTTTGTTAGTTTGAGTATCATTTTGTTCATTTTTGCTTTAGTTAAGATCCTTACTTCAATTCATTAGTGGCGATATAATGAACGGCAATACTATGATTGTACAATTAGACCCAAGCTCTTCATGGTAATCAAACATGCAGAGAGGCACATAGACTTCTAGTGTTAGATGCTAGTTTACAGTAGAAGTTTGTTGTGTCTGGGTAACCTGTTGCTGGGGCAAATGGCCTAGTTGGGCAGTTACTCTGATATTATCAAATATTTTCGGAGCTATGCCATACTTTGCTCAACATTTTATGCAAAATTCATCTTTAACCTTGAAACTATCATCGACAATAGCGCTCGTGTTGCAACTTTGACGTTAAATCCAAAGAATATTGCAAAATGTCTTGTATTTCCAACAGGAAAACAGACATTATACAAAAAATTAAATCGGTTGGATCAAGCTAAAGTTCCTCCCATTGCTTCCACATATTAAGAATTAGTTGCGTTTTTAACCCAGAATCGTCATGAGAACACTTTGGCATCATATCGACGCTCATTCACGTGAGAGAAATAAACCACAAGACAGTATTATTTGAAGCACAATGCAGAAGTTTATTTACATACTTGCTATTAACATACGTTGAAGCTTTAATCACGATTTTCTGATGCTAAGTTCTAGAATTATACCACCGAAATGCAACACAAATCTGCCCATGTGATACAATGAAATTGTGTAAATAAATGCAATGACTCCCACCCTTCTTCTACCTCATTTCTGTTTGGCAGATAATCCATTTATTTGGTATGTTGCGCCCCATATCTCCAGTTGCCCCACGAACATACATTGACAAGCATGGTTTGTTCGGTTGTGAGGTTCACTGCCCAAGTCATAATTTTGGAGCTACATGTACCAACCAACGTCTAAGATTAAGCCAGGTCATGGAATTATGATGCAACATCTCACAATATCTACAATAGTTACTGCATCGTAATGCGAGACCGGTCGGCTCCATTGCTCATAAGCCGAATCGTTCCATCGTGTTTAGGCCTAACCTAACTCGGGCCCGTCTGGCCCACCTGCCTCTACGACGTGCGTTGTTTACCAATGGTGTTAAACCAGGTTCATCACATCACAATCAGCCATAATCACTCCCAATTACGTCCAAGATTGAACGTGACATTTTTCAACTTCATGGGTACGAACTCGACCACCAACGCCTCACTGCACAACTTTTAGTTACGGCGTACAATATTAGTTCTGGTCAATGCCGTCACCAGGCCGTCTTCCCTTGGCGCAAAAATGGAACACCCCACAGTGTTCTCACACCGTCACTATTTATCCATCACTGCCATACTCCCCCAGAGCAGCAGGAAACATGGCATCGCCTCACGCACGGTGTTTTCTCTTTCATAGTTTGTACGCCATCATCGTCAACGTTTCGCAAATAACAAGTTTGTAAAAACTTATTTGAACGCCATATCTCAGCCCAGTGCTATTGTATAATGCTCTACGAGTTATCGTGTAACTGTGGAGTTATCGCATAACTCTCAAGGCATCTCCGAAACTCATTTATATGCCACAATTCATAAAACCTTTTCATTCTCAATACGTACATTACCTCGTGTAACCTCGAGGGTATCGTGTACCCTTTTTCTCGCTACATTCTTATAGAGTTATTGTTTCATATTCTCATACTTATTTCGACCAACTCTTTTAAATCTCTCTCCTGGGCCTCGCTTGCCTCATTTCTCAACACTTCCCTCAACTCAAGCGTCTCGAAGGTGACCGCATTTTTAATTCGTTTTCTCCACTTTGCGAAACGCTTATTCGCTGCAAACAGGCCTTCCTGTTTTCAGTACTCGCCACATTCCGCCGTAAATTCTCAGTTTTACTGTAAGGAGGTCAAGATTGAAATCAATTAAAATCAAGGCAGCTAAGATTTAAAAATTGTTTGTTTCATGTTCCACAGAACAAATTAATTAGCCCGGCGTTTTCTGCAACTCGACCAATTCCCAAAAACGCTGGTAGACGGAAACGCACCATCAACCGAATTGGAAGCACCAATTTACAAACACGTCCGACATGTACCGTCGGCAAAAGAACAGTGGATACGAATGGGGCGATAGAGGGAGTAGAGAGTAGGGGTCAGGTGACGTAAATTTGCATAAATTATAGTTGAATTGCATGCAAATTTTAAGTTAGATGACAAGTGCCGACAGCAAGATGATATCCCATTTTGTAACATAACAGGTAACACAGTGAGGAAGAGTCTGCGACTGAGAAATTACAAATTAGCAGTATAAAAAAGGAACCTTGCTTGATCAATTGCAAGGAAATACCTACCTAAGGGTTTCCAGTCGAAGAATAGAAAGAAGATAAATGCACTGGGCAAATCCCAGTTTGTTGACAATAGGATTAACTTCAGCCGGATGATCCAGTAGATTCATAATCTGAATGCGAAGCTCTTGAAGTTCTGACTATAGAGTAAAAAAAAATGCTTCATTAGCCATGTTAGTTCAAGAGAGAAATGGTATGCTAGCATTAGCCGTCAGGAACTGTTTCAAGTTTTTTCTGTATTTAAAAAAAAAATCTGTAATGTCTTTATCTCAGCAAATGTATAACTTCATTAAATCAACACAAGAGTAAATGAATGCTGTAATTCTACAAAACAAGGATGCTTTAACACCTTGGCTACCAATGACGTATATATACGTCATGGTAAACTTCTGCCACAGCCCAATTATATACGTCGTGTAAAAAATTCAAATGCCAGCACTTTAGAGTGATAAAATCCAACAAGAGTGGTCAAAAACTTACAATCTCGACCACTAGATGACACCACCTTTCAGTTGCAGCCATCAGTGTGTGACGTATATATACGTCATCGGGCCCTGGTAAATCATGACGTATATATACGTCATTGGGCCCTAGATAGGTGCTTGCCATTACGGATTTTTTCTGGTGTTGGCAAAATGGAGGTATTTATTATAAAATAACTCACAGAATGAATTTTTCATGCACAGTTCAATTATTTGGTTGATTATCTTGTGAAGTAATGTTGATTTAGTTAGAATAAAGGCCTATTTTACTGTGACGTATATATACGTCATTGGGCTGTGGTTAGATCATTTTTAAAGTAGCCCAATGACGTATATATACGTCACAATATTTGAACATATTTTTGTAAATGTTTTCACTTGTTGATAATGTCACCATAAAAAATAATTGCCAAAACATATAATCTTATTGTGTACACCTCTTGAGCTGTGGGTAGGAATTGGAAAAAAGCCCTCGGTAGCCAAGGTGTTAAAAATAGGAGTAACAATAGTAATTACAACACAATAGTTAGCAATCGGTGACCGAAGTGATAGCAAGGTCAAATAGGTTTTGAAAGACAAGTTATTAAACTTTACAGAAAAATTAAAATTTATCAAAATTTGTACTAGTGAAAATTAGTTTTGGCACCAAGAAAGTTCCTACGCAAAACACAGTAAGTAACCATACAGTTGTTTTTACCACCACCAAGGTTTTTCCCCCGCTGGATTATTCACCATTTTTCTTCAGGAAAACACGACCTTCACTTTAACGTGTTCCGATCAAAATAAATACAAGATAAGGCCAAGGAAAAAAAATGTTTTGGTTCTTGGGATTTTTTTTACAAGCCTAAAAAGTCACCCGGTGACCAGGTAGCTTAAATTGTTTTTTCATGTACTCAGATTGTGGTAGTAAAATTCTAAACTATTTTAAACTATGACTTAATCTGCTGCTTGCTGGATAACATACATAGAAGAAAGCTCACCTCTCTTAACAGTATTTATTAAGGAAACTTTTACGGGTTACTTTTTTTAATTAAAAAAAGTCACCAACTAGGGCCTGAGGACTGACAAATTTTGTTTCGCGGACTAAGGTCTATGTAAAAACCTGAGCACTACAACACACACAGAGTCTTCTTCTGCAAAATTATTGTTAAAAATGCAACCTCCCATGGTTTTACCAACCAGTGTTTTTTTTGGGCTGGGTTTGGTTTGTTGTATTTCTGTTCCCCATTGTTTTATGCATAAATGTGCTTTTTAAATTTTTGATTGGGTATTTCTGCTGCAGTCTAGCTGTGTCCTCTGCTTCCTGATTGCTTGCATTAGAAGGAGTCCTTGGGTTTCTTTGGCCTACGGGCCGGGAACATGCCAAATAACACTAGTGTTTTATCAGTTTTTTCTCTACAATTCAGTGTATATGCCAATTGTTGATGGCACCGGATGCCTTCATTTATACATTTTAATGCATTAACTGCAAATACAGTCTTCCACCAAACCAGAGACAAAGTGTAGAAACTTGAAAGCAGAAGAAATAAGACTTACCAGCGAGACACTGTCATTGCGGAGAGCTGAATTGTACATCAGTTCTGAACGTAGTGACGATATAGAAATAAGCAAGGGCGACTTAATGGCGATCTCCCTCACACCCTCATACCATTCACGGGGCCACATACCTACAAGAAAAAAAAAGTCAAGATTGCAGAATCTAAAAGTACATGTAATGTAAAGCTAAGGTAGGTTCACGTTAAGACAACGTTTACATAACTTATTAGCAAAATATGCTAGTACAGTACTTAATTGAAGTTTTAAATCCTTAGAAAGACAAATTTCCTAACAGCACCAGCGACTTGTAAGTAGCAGTTGTCTCGGTAGCATCCTGCGTTTGTGAGAAGTGAAAACTTTTACGCTGCTGTGTGAAGGGTTGATGCAGGGTGGCGTCACTGCAGGGCGTGAGGCATTTGATATCGGCATAGGGTCCAGTGGTAAAGTTGACTCAAAACCACCTCCATCTTACATCACAAAAATACAAACCGTCAACCGCACACTGGGCAGTAGCGGCGCCAGCCACTTTCAGATAGGAGGGCAATGATACCCCGACCGGGGGGGGGGGGGTGTAAAGAAAATGAACATTTTTTGTTAAAATTTGCTCTACTTTAGCAGGGGCCTGGCGAAACCATCAGCTAGGAGGTTTGGGGGAGCGCTGCAAGTAGAGCCCCGGAAGCTGGAGCACTTTACTCTATTTTAGGGCCTATTTTCGGCTTCCCGAAACACATTTGCAACACATTGTTAAACAAATTTCGGATGTTTTTCATAAATGTTCTTTAGCATGAGAGGGCATAAAAACCTAATTGTGATCAAAATGATGCATTTAAATTAAAAAAATATTACTACATGAACGCTAATTAACACTAATTTAGGGTTAAAAAGTAGTGTTGCTTACTTTTCAAACGGCAGAAAATTTAGCTGACGTTCCTGAATTAACTGAGAATTAATTTTAAATCATGGCGGCGATAGGCTAAGAGGAAATAGGCCAATAGCAAATAAAGCCTCCAACTAAGTCTTCAATTGTGATTTTTTTCACGGTTTTCATTAAGTTGTTATCAGACTTCAACAGACGAAAACTTGGCGGATAACCTTAACTAGTTTTGTTCTGTACAAATTTAGCTGACATTTTGGCTATAACCTATTCAAGAACATACAGTTGGCTCTCAGAGGTAAACGGCCAGTTGTTAGCACAGTGAATTTTTTTAAGTCCTGTATTGGTTAGACGCTGAATTTGAGTTGGCGTCCTCTTGGTTAGGCCAGGACTTTGACCACTGGGCTGCTGTTGTTCCCTTTGTTTGGGTTCCATGTGACCCCTCACAAACTTTGCGTTGTGCGTTGGACTTTTAAAATCAAGCCTTATCCTTTTAAAGATAACTGGCCAGGTGTTGGATACTAAGATGCCAGTTAAATCATGGTGTTGACTGTCTAACGCAGCAAATCAATTTTCAGTTTAGCCACTCACTGTTACGATTTTCACTAAGTTCAGTAGTATCTCGTATTCAAATGACGAAAACATAGTTTGAATCCATAACAAGTTTGGTTTGTACATATTCAGTTGACGATTCTGAATTAACTAAGACAGCTCTTAAATTATGGAGGTGATGAGGTA
>JAHWFP010005536.1:37101-53857 GCA_023313725.1 Lithobius niger
CCCCTGACACTGGGCCGTATGCAGAAGTAACAAACCTGATGACTGGCAGCAAAGCCATCCTGCAGCAGCCCCTCACATCACAACGCAAGTTTCCATTTCTCATAGACAGATGGTGCTACCATGCAAATGCTACTTGCAGTTCAAATTCTAATTAACGATAAACAGTGAAGCAGTTTAAAAATTTGTCTTTCTAAGGATTTAAAACTTAAAATAACACCACGAAAATGAAATGTATCGGTTCTCGGGCATTTTTTACAAGTCCAAAAACTCCAAGATACCAGTATTACCTGGTTGATTTTGGTTTCTATTGCCTGTTGAAAATATACATTACCTTTTTTATAGTATTCTCCTGCTCAAAATGCTGTACAATCTAGAGAAATTAAATCGAAGATGTCCTTCCGGTTCGCTACCTACTGCGCAGGTTACTGCTGAATGTTACTGCGCAGTCTCCTTAATATAAAAGCCGGAGCGGTATGCTCACCTTTTCGGACCTCTATTGTGCCCAAATGGCGACAAGAGGGGGAGGAGGGCGGGACCAAGGTTTTAGGTATATTTTCAACAGGCAATAGAAACCAAAATCAACCAGGTAATACTGGTATTTTTGAGTTTCTAGTTTCCTTGAAATATTCATTACCTTTTTTATAGCAATCCCATAGACTCTGTCAAGGCGGCGGAAGCCATTTATTTGACTCAAGTGCCCTCAGGTAGCGACCGATTCCGTTCACAGAAAAGTTAATATGCAAAAGGGGTCGAAGTATACGTCGGGCAGCTACGAATGGCCCGATACGGTAAAGTTCCTCAGCTTGATGGGACATATCTTGGAGATAGTGGGACATCAAGACTGTGGGATGTCTCCAGGAGTCAGCTTCCATTACATCAGTGATGGGAATGTTGCTGTAATGATCCCAGGACGTGGAAATTGCACGAAGTTCATGGGCCGTTACTCTGATGCCTTCAGAGACGCAGTTGATGTCAAGTGCTTCGTAGGCTTGTACGCTAACACTCTTAAGCCAAGTGGCAACCATGCGTGTTGATGTCGTACTGACTTTGTTACTAAAAGGGAGAAACAACTGAGAGCGTCCTCGTCGTATAGGTTTGGAGGCCTTTAGATAGAAACGAATAGTCCGGACTGGGCAGAGAGCCCGTTCCTCTTCGTCACCTAGGATGGTTGACATGGAAGGAATGATGAAGGGACGAGTTCGGTCGTCGGGTTTCCGAGTCTTAGCACGGAACGATGTTCTTGGAGTCAGTGTTACACCAGTGTAGTCAGGTAGAAAGAAGCAGTCTTTTTCTGTGGCAGAAAGGGCATGTAATTCACTGCATCGGAGGCAGGCGGCTAGAGCCACTAGGAACACTGTCTTCCTTGTAAGGTGGCTGAGTCTAGATGAGCTCATGGGTTCGTAGGGTGGAGCCATGAGTGCTGTATGGACGATGGACAGGTCCCAATCGGGGAATTGTCGTGTAGTGCGTGGTCGGTCCAGGTGGAAGGAATGGATTAAGGACGAAATGCTGTAATCTGTGAGGAAGTCGTTGTTACCAGCCGCTTTGAAGACAGCACTCAGGGCGGAACAGTATACTAAGATTGTGGAGCCCCCGAGTCCACTGTTGAACAGAGTTGTGAGGAACCGGAGAAGGTCGTGCCAAGGGGGATGGACTAGATTAACCTGTTCCGTGACACACCAATGAAGCCATCGTTTCCAGTAACTGCCGTATATCTTGTTGGTAGAGGATCAGACAGCACGTAATGCGATGCGAGTGGCCTCGTCCTCACGAATGCCAGATGCTCGGAGGAGCTGGATGATAGTAGCCACCCGTGAAGTCGTAATGCCTCGTGGTTCGGGTGCAGGATCGTTCCGCTGTGTTGGAACAAGAGGGCCAGACGGCTCGGTAGGCAACGAGGTGAATCGATGAGGAGGCTAAAAGTAATGGAAACCAAGCTGCTACAGGACAATTCGGTACTATTACGAGGACTCGTCCGTGTGAGTTGGCAATTTTGCGTAGGACAAGTGGGAGGAGATGGGGGGGGGGAGGTATATGCGTAGACGTGATCCCAATTCAAGGTTAATACGTCCACTGCCCAAGCACGAGGATCTGGGAAGAGGCTGACGAATAGGGGAAGTCTGGCATTGTACCTCGTGGCGAAGAGGTCGACCATTGGGTGATCCCAGAGACGGAACAGGACGGAGCAAATGGTCGGATGTAGCGTCCATTTACTGGAGGGTGGCTCCCGACGAGAGAGGGAATCGGCAATCACGTTCAATGACCCTGGAATGTGGAGCGGTAGAGGCAGACACGAAGTTGGATTAACAGCTGAAAAATCTAAGAGGTGACTTGATGGAGGGATGGGGAGTGCGTTCCGGCTCCCTTCTGAAGGTAAGCAACAGCAGTGGTGTTGTCTATGTGGACTTGTACTGTTTGATCTGCCACACGGTCCCGGAAGGCCAAGAAGGACTGCCAATAGTTTCAGATGATTGATGTGGAACGTCGTTCCAGTTGGCCAGTCGCTGGAGATGGTTAAGTTGTCGATGTGGGCTCCCCAACCTGATTGGGATGCGTCCATGAAAAGATGGACCTGAGGGAGCGGTTCGTGAAGAGGAACCGTAACTGTCAGGTTGAGGACGTCCGTCCACCACCTGAAGGATTCGGTGGGGAAGCAGGGACCGATAGGCTCGGACGGCATAGATAGATCATAGGGCCAGTTGGGGATTGCCCCAGTGAGCGGAACGGTATTGATGTAACGGTCGTGCCATCCATCTGCCGTAAGGAACGAGGTCTGCGAAGGAGTCGATGATTCCGATGGTGGAGGCGAGATCTCGGAAAGTGTGGAGAGGCATGTGTAGGAAGGTGCTGGAGGAACGTAGGTGATTTTCGGTGCGTTCCGGAGACAGCATGACTGTTGAGTGTTTGAGGTCGAAGAATACCCCAAGGAACACGAAAGGTTGAGCGGGCTGGAGACGAGATTTCGAAAGGTTTATGCCCAGACCCAGGCGATGAAAGAGAGACACGACGTCGTGTAGATTGTTGGAGAGTGTTGACTGTTTGGGATGGACCAGAAGACAGTCGTCTAGGAAGGCAGGGATGCGGATACCTTGCTGGTGGAGAAAGGCGAGAACGGGACATAGGACCATGGTGAAGATGCGTGGGGCGCCGTTCAATCCAAAGGGAAGGCAGAGGATCTCGAACACCGTTCCATCTAGCAGGAAACGGAACAGGTGGCGGACAGATGATGAAGCGGAATGTGAAGGTATGCATCCGCAAGATCTAGTGACAATGTCCAATCGTTGGGTTGTAATGAGTCCCGAATGGAAGAGATTGTTTTCATTTAAAAATGTGGATTGAGGATGAATTGATTCAGTGGTTTCAAGTTGAAAATGAGGAGAAGTAACTTTCACGGCCCGGACGAGGTGGAGGTGGATCTTTATCCAATTCGAGAAGCATTCTGTTACCGAGGAGGACGCCGCCGGTCCTGAGTAATGTGGTGAGAAGTGTTGTTGACTGTCACAATAATGGAGGCTGGTGTGGGAGTTGGTCACGCAGGCCAATGCCAAAACCAGTCGCAAGGCCACAGTTCTTGGAGACTGGGTCACAGGTAGAGGAAGGCTTGTATACGAAGCAGTCCGGGATAATCCCTTCAACAGTTTTTAACAGTTCAGGAAGTGGGATCTCTGAGGGTTCAGGGATGTCGTCCACAGGAGGAACGGGTGGAGTTGGCAAAGGAGCTGGCGGAACGGAACGTGGAGGCGAGTTATCCGGAACGACAGAGGGACCAGCGTCCTCAATAGACGGACGGCGACGCTTAGGGATGGAAGCAAGCCAAGACGAAGTAGGCTGAGACTGGTGCCTTTCGTTTAAAAGTTTGGAGGGAAGAGTCCATGAGAGTATGCACTTGGGAATAGGTGAGTGGATCGTCGGTCCGCTGAGTGGCGGAATGCCCAGTTACCGAAGGTTGGGAGGAATGCGAAGACAAGTCCAGAGGAGTGAGTTGCGGCCCTACGGAGGAGGCCAGCTTGGCAGCAATCTTCCGGGCTTTGAGCTGGAGTTTAAGGCAAGCATACCGTTCCTTTGTTCAAGAGAGCAACTCAGAAAGGGAACGCCGGTCCCGTACCGGCGCAGCTGCAGTATTGCAAGGTACTGGCAGGGCAGGAATGGCTCGGAAAGAAAGGGATTCGGAGGTGAAAGCGCTTGTTCCAACGAATCCTGTTCCGTTGTCAGTTCGAGAATTTCAACATTGTCCGCAACTGGCAAAGCCTGTGGGGACGCGGAACGAGGAGTACGGGACGATGAACCGTCTTTCGGCGTTCCTTTAGCTTGTGGCATGGGAATGGCGTTACCATGGAATGCGGAACGTAGAATGAGTAACGCAGCGGGAACGAAGTGAACAGCACGGTGGCTAGAGAAGAAAAGGTGAGCATACCGCTCCGCTTCGGCTTTTATACGAATGGGGCTGCGCAGTAACCTGCACAGTTGGTAGCGAACCGGAAGGACATCTTCGATTTAATTTCTGTAGATTGAACAGCATTTTGAGAAGGAGAATGCTATAAAAAAGGTAATGGATATTTTCAAGGCAACTAGAAAGTTACCTCTCTTACAAATTCCTCTTAAGTAACGTTTACAGTTCATTTTTTTTCTTCTTAATATTAAAGTTCAATAAAAGTCACCAGCCAGGGTCTGAGTACCAAGAAATTTTTTTTTTCTCAGCCTGAGTCCTGAGATTTATTTATTTACTTTTGTTGAAAAGCTACACGCACTGCGAACATGATCGTAGAATCGTGCTAAGCTTAATGCTACAATGCTGAAATTGTTATTAAACAGACGACTGCAGAGATAATTGGCATATGTGCTATTAGGCGAGTCAAAAAATACATGAAGAAGAAACTCAACTGGCGGCTACAGGTTTAACTAAGAGTCTAAATTACAGAGGGAAAATTAACATACCAGACTCTTCAGATGTAAAGCCCATTACAACACAATACAGCCAGAAGTCACGAAACAGCTTGAACAATCGAGGACGAGGGTTTGTAATTGGAGGAAGGCGCCTTATAAGCTGCAAGCAATTAAGACTTGTTACATCAACATTCAATATAAACGCTACACCAAACCGATCATACCTAACCGATCTTAGCAGGTATAAAGCTTTTTGCATTTGTACTTAAATCCCAAATACTAAAATTACTTCTTCGTAAATCAAACTTTTCAAGTGCTTCTTACTAGATTGTGACTTTAGGGTTTGAGTATTAAAAAACCACAGGTGCCATTACAAAGCAGGTCGTTGCACCACAAACGCATTGCTTTCCCAACATCGTCTACCTTACGAAAGTATTTGTCAAGTATTTATTCAAACCAGTTCCATCGGAATCAGTCTTCCCCCACCTGCGGAATCAATCTCCATCACCTATCCTTGACAAAAGTGCTTAAGAAAGTTTCCAATGCATTTATCAGGTATACAGTTTCAAAGACGTCTTCAAAGATAAAAAAAAAACTGCCCTAAGTGCCACATTTCCTTCGTAACTTCTGAAGTTAAAGAGCTATTAATTTAGGGTTTGGACCATTAGAAAGGTGACGAAAGAGCTGGTGAGAAATTCTAAAAAAAAGACCTCAAACGTGATATATAGAAACATTAAAAGTCTTCGCAAATGTCTAATTCTATTGGTTAAAGGGTTCAGGCCATCGCTGCAAACTGCATTTGTTTGATTTGTGTTCAGACGCACCTAACACCGAAATGGCTACAAGACGGATAATACCAAGAATCGTTGAGAGGTCGTGCAGGCAGAAAAAAATGGGGGTAAAAACAGAATTGAAGAGAACAATTTCAAAAATACACTAGCATAATAGAGCCCCGTGTTTAACCATCGCGCTCAAAGTGATAAGTGACATCATGGCGGCTTGTGTGTGTTGATATCATGATATGTTACACCGGTGGGAGCGATTTGTACCACACTATAACATTTATTTTAAAACAATTGGATATTGTTTGTTTCGAGAAAAAAACCATAAAATTAAACACTTTTAGCACTTATATTACTGAAGTAAGAATTTTGTAGATAGTAAGAAAGCAAAAACCAATGGTACGGCATTAATTATCATGCCATTATTTGGTATGTTAGGACCCCTGTTGCCAGTGATATTGAGCCTAATGCTCCCTTGAGCTATTGTAGAGTAACCTTAAGATGTTAGTCACACCCTAAGTGTGCTCATATTATACGCTAAGTAGTGCTAGTGCACCTTTATTATGTAATTGGGCAGAGCTATGTATGGTTCTTATCCAGATGTTATAACTATGGTTGTATGGTAGTCTGTACATTACACCTGTACGTAGGTGGAGCCATGGTAGTGTGGGTGAGAGGGTGAAGTGCTGTGGGGACACCTTGTGTTACATCCTGGTACTGGAGCTGCTACTTAAGCAACACTCCTGGCCTTAGCTAGCCCGTTCACCTCTGGGCTCCAACCCAGCAACACTTCTCTCCTCTCCTCTACACTACTGGGGTGCTGAAGCCTTCTAAGCCTCCTGAGCTACTGAACCACTGTACTGCCCGCGTGGACCTGAATAAACCTACTTCAACCCTAACGAGTCTGGTTATTTGGGTGAGGACTTGGACTGCCTTCTTCATACCCATACCAAGTGGTGCATCTGCCACCCCCTGTAGCAAGTGGTGCATCGGCCGGGAGTATTTGACATTTGTCAAAGCATTTTGACGTTTCAACAAATCACCTTTAGGGTTTTTTTCTTGGCCTGCTTCTTCGTCAGCTTTCCAATGATCCAAATTCTAAGTTAATAGTTTTTACCTCCAGAAGTTATGAAAGTAAGGCAGCGAAAAAAAATTGTCGATTCTCAGGCCCTGCCTGTTGACTTTATTTTAGCTAAGTAAAAGAAGTGACCTGCATAAGGTTACTCGAGAGAAACTTTTGAGAAAGATGAACTTTCATGTACATACTTACGCAGCAAGCATCAGATTTAGTCGTAGTTTTGAAATAGTTTAGAATTTTATTACCACAACCTGAACTGAGAGAATCAATTTAAGATACTAGGTTGTTTAGTCTCAAACCGAAATAAAAAATAAAAATAAAAGCCTGGTTACCGGTGCCTTTTTGGACTTGTAAAAAATGCCCAAGAACTAAAGCTTTTTTTTCTATGGCCTAATGTGAATATTGGGCGGTTTTTTTTAAACTGTGTAGACCGTTTCGAAAGCATGGACCTAATAAATGCGTCAGAAATTTGCTAAGAACTTGTGTTTTAACCAACTTTTGAAGATTTGCCAGCTTCATTTTGAGTTTGGTTGATTTTTATTGACTGATTCAGTGCGGCACTGGTTCCACAAAAAATTAGATCAGTACAGATACTACAAGACATTCAAACGCTATGCAAACACAAATTTGAGACTTACTGTTGCAATGACTGGAATGAGAATGCCCAGGTTTCCCGCACTGCTTGAAGACTATGACATAAATAAAGAAGTATTAGTAAACTACAGTAAAAACTGCCAGTATGTATGCAACACAAGTTATGGTTGAAGGTAAGCAACTGCTTGCAATGGAATCAGAACGTGTAAACCTTCTAATCTGAGAATTTCCATTATAAAAAATAAAGAAAATGTACATTTTCCATCATGCAACTCACTCAACTATTCCATAATAGATAACAAAAAGTAATGCCTACTGGAAGTCTTCATGTCCAACAAATCCTAATCAGTGTAGCATCAAGTTTTAAATTCCATTTTTGGCTTGGTCAGTTAACACTACCAAAATAAACAATTATTTTTGAGCCGTAACCAACACAAGAGGTAAATGTCACAATATTGTGTTCTTCAGATGTGGAATTGTGTTTTTTCAGGTTGTGATGTCATTCTTATACAACTGTAAGTGCCGGTTACCGTAATTCCTAGGATCCTTTACATGCCACAATCGACATGAGCAGGGAGCATCACAGGGCCCTTCTCTTCACGAAAATGCCAGAGATGGCCATGGTCATGCTAGATACAGGGAGCTCACGCGAGACAAACGTGCTATAACCTTCAGGTTACCTTGCCCCGTACCAATTTATGCTACAAAAAGTTGGGGTTTTTATTTGAAATGTAGCTTACCTTCGATACCTCTACCAGAATTCAGTGCTACGTTGGAGAGATGTCAATGCCCACATGGCAGCAAGAAAAAAGCTACACACAAACACTGACCAACAACAACCTACCATAGGAGACTAGATACAATCCCTGCTCCTTGCAAATCTAGTTAATCAGGGTCATCGTCAACAGCTCGCAACAAATGGGAGATAAATGTTTCTTTATGTCACAAAGTTTCCGAGATGAGTAATCTGAAAAAGGGTCTTGCGAGGCAAATACCCAGGATGCACTACTTGCACTCAGTTTGTGCACCCGAATGGGAGCATCTAGCGTTGATGTTGTCGGAGCCACTTAGAGACACACTGAATATGAACACGAAGCCAAGTCAACATCATCATGCGAGAGACTTGACTCTGGATTAGTACGAAAGAGGCTCTACAGACAATCACAGCATGTGTCTTGTCAAGGCAGAATTGAAGGATTCATACTGGGCACTGGAGAACGGTTTACCCTGGACAGGAATAGAGCACTCTTCAGGGCACTGACTTAAGGTCCAAAAACAAGGTATTATCCGGAAAGAACACTGATGACCAGTATTGATCAAACACGAACTGCTCTGAACTTACAGAACGCCCTACCAGCTCTCACGCCTTGCACGGGCAAGGGAACACCATTTTCTGTTCAGAATCCTAAGATGGTTGAACGGAACGCTCCTAAGGGTGCAGTAGGAAACACGCTAGGTATGAGCGACAGATCCCATGCAGGACAAGGTGATGCTACAATGTGTGCTGTAATGCCTGCAGAAAAACTGGGTAGAAGGTCCAGGAAAAAACTTCCGTACAACCAGGAACGCTGAGAACTGAGTTAAAAACCATACGATACCTTCCAGTCTTCCACTATTGCTGGACACAACACTAACGTATTAATGTAACAAGATCACTCACAACGGGAATGCAGGAATATACCTGGTGCAACCCGCATCACCGAAACCATCTCCGCCATTTACACGGTCTGGTCCCCACGAGCCCACAACAAAACGTTGACCGTCTAAGCAGAACACATTTGCACCAGTGAGAATCTGGGGAGAAGATCCCAATGTGAAACTACTAACTGGGCAAGTTGCCATGTAGAAACCTACCCTTTACTGGACTAGGAGACCATATGAGTCACAGTGCCTTGGGGGTTATCCTAGTAAAGCTACAGGATCGACGAACCAAGGCTATTCCGGTAATTTTGGGGCCACCAGCATGAACAGGCCATGAGAAGCCGAACCACTAGAAGCACACGGTCAGCATAAGAAGGAAGGGAAGAGGCCATGCGAATAACCCAGATTAGTCCATGAACAGGATGTCCATTCCTTACGCCAATTCGCTTTCAGTCGGAAAAACCACGGGAGCCACAAAGTGAACACAATATTTCCTACATTGTTTTAATAAAAGGTATTTCAAACAAAACCACGTTGCACCGATTACCAATTTCTTGACACTAAACTTTAAACCTACAGAAATTTTTGGTTTGGTTGGCAAAATTCTCACAATTATTTTTAACTTCCAAGAAGAAAGCATCGTAAGTTACTACAAGTTCTTAACTTCAGACATCGGCCTATGTTTTTTCAAACAACGATCGCGGACATCGTAATAGATGATTTAGTAAATTGGTGTGCCATTATTATAACAAAATACCGGCAAACAGTGATTACAGTTTTTTGTTCAACACGAAAGAAAATTGCACATTACCAGAAGCTGAGAACAACTCTTCAATATCATAGTTGAATTTTTGGTGGGGACAACGACCACCTTCTTCAGAAGTTCACATCAACACGCACCGAAAAACCACCCTTCACATTTGCACCGAGTTCATTTTAAACCTTGTGTGGAGTCACACACTGATATCAGTAGTAACTGGATTCTAGCATGAGGTGGACCGCGCACTGTTAAAATGTGAAGTGTGGTTTTTCGGTGCGAGTTGATGCAAACTTTTGAAGGACGAGGTTGTTTTAACCACCGAAAATTCAAGTACGACACTGAAGAGTTCTTCTCAACTTGTAGTAATGTGTATTTCTTAAATAAAGAAGAAATCACAAGGTAAAGGGTAAACTGCAGACTGCTTGCTTCGTGTATTTCTTCTCATGATCATTATTATTAAGTGCTGTAGATTTCTTTGGCTGCGCTCATGTGACAAGGATTATTAGATGGTGGAGTGAGGATGCAAATCCTTTTCTATAATTCAATTAACAGAAGGGTGGCCAAATTTTAAACATTGTTTTCACTAAACAAACAAATCACAAATTTTACTGGAACTGGTAATGAATCACATCAGTAAAATTACACATCTACCTACTGAGTTACGAAGGGTTGGGTAGGTTTAATACGGGATTGCAGGAAAAATCTAGAAACTGAATAGCTAGTACAACATATCACATCGAGAGGGCACCAGGGTTGTACTTGCGATACTCTGATCACTCTGTACTGTGAAGAAAAAATTACTCCGGTACCTGTGGATCATGCTAACAAACAAAAAAGAAAACTAGAATAAAGCTCCTAACACACGGGAAAAATGATTCACTAGTTCCCAATCCAACCCTAACCCTAACTTACTTCAACACAGAAAGGAACATCGTTGAAATACATCATAGCCCAAAACTAATCTCACCTTTAGAGCTCCAGGAGTCTTTTCACTAGCTCGCTTCCCTTCTAAACCAAGTTGAACAAATAATTCCAATAAGCGAACTAGAAGTTCGTGCATCTCCGCCTGACCCTGTAGGTTGGCAGCAATGTTGGCAAGTGCATTAATGACCGCCAATGAGACATGCCTGCAATGAAAGGTATAATCATTCAAAGCATTACTTTTTACCAAACAAATCTTGAGGGAACCACAATCAAACCTGTATTGTTGCTTTCTGTCATCCGTGCTACTGGGGTTGTACGCAGAACTCGCCTCCACTGTGATGACGGTAAACATTTTCATACCTTCCTCGTATATAAGGGACTGCAAATAATTTTTCAAAATTTAATACAATCTGGTTTTTCAATACTTTGCACATTTTAAAGGATCAAAGATGTATAACTGTACCAAAAAACAATCTCATCTAAGCTAGATTTTACACTAATAGTGGGAATGGGGTAGTATGTAATCCAGCTTTCTCGTTGAATGTTTAGAATCATGTTAAGAGTCAAAGGTTGCTCATGCAAAACACTGTAGGGGGGGGGGGGATTGAGGCTTAACACTGTAGGGTACACCCAAGTAAAGCATTACACAGATTGCAAACCAAGGCTTGCATTGGGGGCAGGATTTATTCCCACTATTTAAGACATCACTTGTGCTACTGGCTTAATAATGTTTACATGTTTGATATAGCTTCTCCTGGGCATTAGCAACAGGTGGACTGCACTTGGCTCCGCCTGACAAGAGCATTTAATAAGAAGCAATCCCAGATCTTCCATATTATGTAGTGTGTTTTTAAAATTAAAATATTTTTTCCTTTAATCCCGTTGTGTTGGTATTCTTCATCCCGCTGGGTAAAAATGGCACACGATTAGAAGCCTAGCATTACTAAGACTACTTAAAAGGCAACAGTTTTTCAAATCTGTGCGTTAAAAAATCGTTCATGGTGGGCAGAAGTCTTTTTAATAAGCTCAGTTCTAAGATTTTTGAACACATAGTATCCAAGAATCAAGCATACAGTAAAAAGCACTTCTGCCAAACCACTAATGATTTTTCAACTAATAAGTTTGTGCTAATTCAATTACCTTTTAAAGCGAACTTTAAGTGGCCTGCCCAATTTAGTAAGGTTTCCCAAGCGCAGACTAGATCAAAACACCAAAAACAACAGACAGACGCACACCAGGCCAACAGTCACTCCAACCTCATCTTCCACAATCCCAACTGCCACAGCTCAGTTTTCGTACCCGCAACAAGGTATCACTCAACTCAACCAACGCTGCACAGTTCATTCCTCCTCTCAGTCATTTCAGCATTGACGCCGATGAGCCCTCTACTGAACCACTGCTTCAGGCTCAGTCGAACCATAACCCACACTCACAGACATTCCTTCCTGCTACATCCACCCATGCACATTCTTCACAGGACCAAGCCAATGCCAGTCAACCACTGCTACATATTAACCAAGGATCATGCCACAGGCCGATCAGCCTCAAACAATGGCACAGCCAGGTTGCTTGCTACAACAGCTATGAACTAGGGCCCTTTCTCATTCTGCACCATGCCCAAGATGCCAAGAACACCAACCACACACGTCGTCGTCGGTCCATCCATCGGTATGCACTCTATGCTCACCAAAGCCTCTGAAAGTCTCTTAGCGGGATTGAATTCGGGTTCATCCGGCAGTGCAATTAAAACCAAATGGCTACACGCTCTTCACCCAAGCATGGACAAGAACCTCAAGCCCTGCACTGACATCCACCCTACGCTAACAGACGGCCCGCCAGGTCCTACGCTGAATCAGTATCCCAATTGTCACCCAGGGAAAACACCTCAACATGCAATTCACAGTATTCGATGAGCTTGCAACTGACTGCATTCTTCAGAGCGACTATGCCATGAAGGTGAAACTACACGTAGACCATGCCAATGCCATCAGCAACTTTGATGGTGATGTCAGGCACTCTTGCCATTGTTTGCGCACGCTGCAAACAACCGAGGCCGTACAGGAGAAACTCAGTTAACTTAAGGAAAGAGAGTTTGCGTATCTCGAAGCCATACTCGATGAATATAAAGACATTTTTCCGGAACACCAGGGAAGATCCAAAGTATGGAACAAGCTCAACCCTCACATCAAGCCAATGAGTCATAGAGTCTACTACACATCTCTCAAATCAAATGTGAGATTGGTAAAATGACAGGCGAACGGCCGCATCGAACCAGTCGACTGCCAGTGGGGGTCATCATTTTTTTTTCAAAAGGAAGAAGAATGAAGGAGGCGTCTCGATTACTGCTAAACGAACTCCTGGATTGACACAGGCAACTATCCAATACCAAGGGCTGATGAAGTCTTTCACTTTCTTGCAGGAGCAAAGTACATTTCTTTTCTAAATTGTATCAGAGATTACATCAGATCACGTTGCACCCATACAACAAGACTGCGCGATGGTTGTCTGTCACTGAGTCCACATTAAAATTGTGCGTGTTTCCGTTTGGTCTAAACACAGCCAGCCAAGCCTTCCAACGGGCCAGACATTAATTCTTGGAAACCTGGTTGGCAAAAGCTGCATTTCATATTTAGACGATATAATAGTGGGGAAAACCATTGCTGGGTGCTACAAGAGATTATCAAATGGCTAAGGAAAGCAGAGTTTACCCTCACACGCAAAAGTGCTATTATGGAATCCCTAAATTCAAGATCCTAGGCATCAAAGTGACAGCCGAAGGCATCGAACTAATGAAAGACCACATGACGGCCATTAGAACCTGTCCGCCCAACGGCAAGGAAGGACCCGGAAGCGTTCTTGGGTCTCTGAGACTGATTGCAGAACCATTACATTAATTCACTGGGAAACATCAAGCATTCTGATGGAGGACTGAACATGAAGAAATGTTCCAGAATCTGAAGGACAAGTTACTAAGTTTCAGTCACAGGAGAGTCAACCTAAGAACTCAAGATTCATGTTGACCCAGAGGGAAAGGATGATGAAGGAACAAGAAAAGAAATACCCAGCATTTGAGCAGTTAATAACCGACAACTTGGCACTGTGGATTTCGACAAAAAAGAAACCTTAAGCTCGAACAGCGAGATGTACCATCAGGCTGCAGACATTTTAAATGTCGTTGCCAGGCCCGGAAAAGACGTCATCGCCAATGTTCTATAACGACACCCGGCTCCTGACGATGACGAGGGAGTACCACAAAGAGCAGGGATTGACCAGATGGAGTGCAAGCAATAGCCAAGGGCAACGTCCAAGAAGAGGTACAGGAGTACTTGAAATCGCTACTGTATCCCAGGCTTTACCAACAGGATCAGCCGATTGTAGACATCAGAGCTAAGGAAGGCCCTAACCAGACTGAGCCTGCAGGCATGGCTAAAACTTACAAACGCAATGTGAAGGTAAGCAAGACCTACACCCTAGACGCCAAGTAACTTGTATACTACGTCGATCCCTTAGAACCTCACCGAGGGTAACCAGAGACCGTATGGAGAACTTATGTGACTCGGACGTTGCGTCACAACTATCTACAAGACTAGTGTAGTGTCTGGTAGCTGTCATTCCAGCACTACTGGTTAGAGCACTGAGCTATTAGCCAGTGCACTATGTTCTTAACCATTATGTATTACCAATGGCTGTATAATTATGCACTATTCCCGTGGTGCATAATTACACTTGTTATCTTCTATATAAAGCCTAGGAGTGCCACCAGTGGGCGCTGCCGAATATGTTACATAAACCTAACTAGTCAGTCCTCATTCAAGAATCATGGCACATCTCAACTAGCACGACCATAAATAGGCAAACCACCTGGGAGTAACCCAGACTATGTGTGGTGGCTCATTGACCCAGGATGTATGCCGATTGTAAGAGCTACATTCGGTGCAGTCACATCTGCCAGATTACGAATACAGCACAATAGAAGAAGGCTATTGTTTATAGCAAGTAGTTTCACACGATGGTTACAGATTACGTAGGACACCTCCCCAAAACGAAACACAAGCACAGATTCATCATGATACATTCATGTTCGCCCACACAAGTATCAAACACAACCAGATTTCTGTCTATCACTCAGTTAAATGCCACCGAGAGAGCCTACAGGACCATGAAACCTCTTGGCATCCACTTTTGCCAATGCACGGTACGCAATAAACATCTCACCTCACATCAGTACGGGGGAGACTCCAGACTACTTAATGTACGGTACCTGGAAGACCCAACAATGGCTGTACATGTCCTTCCTCGGCCTACCCGACAAGCGAGAAGGCATGACGCCGGAGGAATACGTCGACCACATGAGCAAAGAGATGTAGAGTGTGTGGTGTGTGATCTCGCTTCAGCTCACGTTGCAGAAGCTGCACGGTCATACAAAATCGCATACGACCAGAAGCATAGAAAGATGAACTAGAGTAGGAGAGCTCATGAAATAAAGAACCACATACTGTCAAATGCTGAAACGGGAATCGCTATGAAGTTGGAGCAAGACTTCAAAGCACTGCACAGGGTTCAAGAAAAGAGGAGTGCCGTCACCTAACGAGTGGCAGCCATTAACAATGCAGCTGATGTGATGATGGATATTGAACCATAATGGGATCCAACCTCAATGAATCGTTAGGGGCCTCAACTGCCTGCAACCAAGTCGGGGAGCAGCAGTCAGGAGAACAACGGAGAAAGAGACGACGACGGTGAACCTACCACGCATCCTAACACGTTGTCGGATCTGGAATGTTAACAAGAATAACAGATGATTATGAATTCTCCGACTCAGAACCAGAATTCGACCAGGATTGGGAGACCGGCAATGGCAAACGAGTCGCCACAGTCCTCAGACTCGAACAACGAAGATCATGCAAACAAACTGAGCACCTCCTACGTGCTTCCCCGCACCAGACACGACCAGGCGAGAAGCACCCTCAAGTATTTGAAACACTACATCTGCCTCCTCTCAACGGCACCATTCCAGAGCCTTAGTGACGAAACTGGAACGAATGGACCCAGACCCAGTAAAACAGATCTGCAGGACTGTGGCTAGCAGGAGGAAAACAAGTAAGGAATTTTTCCACGCCAAGGATGGAGTATACAATGTATGAGAAAGCTAAAATCAGTCACACAAGACCACTCTCTTATACCACTTAATTGCTTGTGCTAGACGTGGGAAGCTAAGATATTAAAATTTAAGACAAGTCGGCATTTATTAACATTTCCACATCTACGTTTCGTGAGACCGTCAGCTCTCCACCAGTGGCAAGCAGAACTGCAGGAACCATTATGGCACCAGCTGGAAACCAGCAGACCTAACATCTCCAGCATGATCATCCGATAAGGTCACCAAGCAACTCACGAAGGCTGCAAGTTTTTGTTCAGCGCTTTCCAGTGATGAGACTAAGACGCACCTTCATGGCACAAAACACCCTTAGTGTTAAGTTTAAGTGAACTACGACGCACCTTCGGGGCGCATAACCTCTCCATGGACTACGCCGCACCCACAAGGCATATCCCCTCCAGGGAGCCTAAGTGAGAGCACGCATGAGTTGAATGCCATGGCATAAGGCTGATGAGAATACGGCGAGTGCGTAAGCCTACCACAGAATTTTGTTATTCATACTTTCATCCACTAGCATAATACCCAACACCAGGAATTAATCAGCAGCAGCAGCAGCAGCGCTACAATTAGAAGCAACGTTTTTTTCATGGCTACAATTTAAAGCAACGGTTTTTTTCCATTCTTTGTGCGCATGCTATGTCTTTGCTAAGGTGCCTAACAATTCTTGGTGCACGTGTTATGTATTATGAACTGTTGATTGTTGATGGGTAAAATGAAATAATCTGTGTTTCACCTAAACGCATATAGTTTTAAGCCAAACTAAGCTACGTTTTAAATTTCGAGGCCAACAGGACTCGAAATTGGCAGCTATTAACGATACAATGGCTGTATTTATTTCCTGCATTTATTTCGTAGATGCAGGCTTTCAGAGCTGAGCGGAATTGTTTCAAGTAAGCTGCAACAATCGTAGCGTGCGTGATCATTGTTACTCAGTA
>JAHWFP010005538.1:0-50491 GCA_023313725.1 Lithobius niger
GGGGGGGGGTTGTTCCCCATGCCGCTGCCCAAACCTGTCCCCAATGCAAGCATTGGTTCGCAATAAATTATGGTGCTCCTATCTTCTTCAGGCTTTTAAATGTCTTGAAATCGGAAATTATTCATCACGCTCTGTTTCAAAATCAGAATACTGGCTGTATCTTGCAAGTTTTTGACTTTATCAACAGTCTTCATCAGGCACGGTCAAGAAAAATGAGAAGTGCAGGATACAAGCGAAGGAATGTATTTAGAGCCGTGCAATGGATGCAGTTCCATTTACATTGGTGAGACGAGGAAGGGAGTGAGGACAAGGCTTAGGGAGCACATTGAAGACCACAAAGCTAGTAAAGGAAAGCAAACAAAGCAAAGCATGCAAGCAAAGCAAAGCAAGCAAAGGAAAACGAGCAAGCAAAGCAAAGTAAGCAAAACAAAGCAAGCAAGAAAGCAAAGCATAAAAAATCGAGCAAAGCTAAAGCAAGCAAAGCAAAGTATATAAGCAAAGCAAGACAAGTTAAGCAAAGCAAGCAAAGCAAAGCAAGCAAAACAACCAAGGCAAAGCAACCGGAACAAACCCCAGCGCCTAATTCTCTAGGCCGAAATAGAAACATCAGAGTTCAACTTCAACCCACCTTCTGAAGGGAAGGGATAGTCAGTCTCTTTTAAATAGGGATCTACCGGGTCGCAAAAAACTAAGTCCGAGCCGAGTACAAGTAATTATGAATACCCACCGGGCCGAGTCCGAGTAGTGAGCCGGGTCGTAGATTTTCAATTTTTTCTTTAAAGTTTAATATACAGCTTTTAAACTTTGTTTTCGTTCTTTTTTCTTTTTGCTGTAAGTCATTTTCCTATCGTCCAGCTTTGTATTGGGCAGAGTATTACAATGAACGAAACCAAAATAAAAGTGGACGAAAACAAAAAAAAAAGGATGAAACCAACGTAAAAAAAGCAAAAAATTTACCAGTAATTATTTCTTCCAATTTATTTAATAATAAAGTGAAATGTATAATAAAATGTATTTTGGTTATTTGGTCTCCCTATAGGCCTATGTAGGCCTTAAAATAAGATAAAATGGAAATAATTGAACAAGCATACTAACTTACTAAAAGTAATTAATAATAATAATTTCTATTAGGCCTACGTAAACTAAAGTTGTGCTTAACACCGCAGCCTGTACATGGGGCGTTTGCACAGTTTCTCAACTTCGTGAAGCTTTCTTTCTGTTTAACTTTAGCGCAACTGACATCCAGAAATTGTATTTTTGCTTTACACTTGAAAAACTGTAAAATTATTTTAAAAATTGAGTGTTGCTTATTATCCCACATGAAACGTCCTGTTGGCGCGATTTCAACATGGCTGCCATGGTTCCACTCAGATTTCACGGAGTCGTTTGGGCTTCGTTCGTCGTTGAAAAGCACGAGAAACATGGAAGTTTTACAATAGTAAAAAATTAAAAGAGCAACCATACCACAAAACTAAACGGATAAGTAACCTACAAACCTTCACACTATCGCTGATCAGGTGAGAACAACATTAAGTAGCTTAACTAATGCCGACTTTCGGACGCGTTTTGTCAAAATGGAGATTTTCAATTTTAGTTCATTACCGCCCATAATTAGAAAAAATCATTCGCTAAAACTATT
This sequence comes from Lithobius niger, assembly GCA_023313725.1. Classification (NCBI taxonomy): domain Eukaryota; kingdom Metazoa; phylum Arthropoda; class Chilopoda; order Lithobiomorpha; family Lithobiidae; genus Lithobius; species Lithobius niger. Next base: position 1,640 of record JAHWFP010005538.1, read on the forward strand.
ACAGCCATTTATTTGATTTTTTTTCTGTTGTGTGCAAGTAGTTGTACAGTCCTCCATAAGATAAAATGAAACTATGAAAATGCAAATAATTTTTCAACAAATAATTATTACCCTGTTTGTACTTGGTAGAATTTTTACCGAGTCTGTGCCGGGTTAAAAATAGCATTACCCAGTACCAGGTCGGGTATTTACCTAGACTCGGTCGAACCCTACTTTTAAACCAACAGGTCAATGAGCAAAGCTTCCGGGGGCCGCCGCCCCCCAATGAAGAGAACCAACACTAAATCAACGGACGAACCTCTCAAAGTGAAACCACCACCCAGCTTCATCCAGTCAAAACCTTCCTTAAGGTTCTTTATCTCCACTGACACCGGGAGAAACTTCTATCCTTCTTCCCGGGCAGCAACTTGATTGCCACACAACGCACATGACTCCTTCTTAGCCCGAAACACCAGACGGTCTTCATTCCCCAACTTTTCACCGCCTTCTAACGCATCAAACACCGATACAGTCATAACGCTCATACTCCAGCAAAACGCAGTGTCTTCATCAGGAGCAAAACACCGAAGTGAGTAACGAAAACTCAACAAGGTCAAACAAGGGAATGCCCACATCTCGACACCTCAAGCCAGTCGTTTCGGACCCAGGAACATTGCCACCACTCAAGGACCCCTAGCCATCTAGAGGCTGAATGGGTCTGCCAAAACCGCCGGAAGTGTAGTTTCAACTCAAGACCATTGAATTTGGGAACTCCATCCCCTTACAAATTCCTCCCAAGCTCGACAATCACCACGTCATCTTCAGAAGACGGCTCGACAATGCCAAGTAAACGACCAGCCCTCCCGATTCCAACAATGGCAAACTGGAGGGAACCATTGGCCGAACAATCAACCGCTGAAAGCACGGACAACAACAACACTCAGAGCCTCCACGATCAACAAGTGTTTCGGAGGTGAAGGCAACAACAGACCACCAATCGAAACAACTGGCACTGAATCCGAGCAACCACCTCGCAACAGTGCAACTCGGAGCATCGGCACAACGGACACTGAATCTGAACAGCCACTTCAACACAGTGCATCTCAAAGTGACGACCACATCTGACGCCCAGACAAATGGAAAAGATCGCTACCAACACCACCAAGGTCTCCATGCAGCTCTCCACCAACATCCCGTACTTTCTGCGATTTTGCAAAATCGCAAAATTCGCAACGTGTTTACTAATAAGAATTTTGACCCTCTTTTTCAATAGGGGAGGTGTACGCCGTTTGCTGAATCCAAAAATGAAAATTTGCGATCGCAAAATTTGCATTTTCCCGCAAAATTCGCAATTTTTGCCCAAATAAACAAATTATGACTTCCTTTTCACCAAAATTTTATTAACTTGCAGTAAAATAAGGTCTTCTGTTCTTTAATGGCAGCTGTTTTGAAGTGGAAAGTGGAATTTTAATTTTTAAAACTTCATTCATATTGTATTGTATTGTATTGTATTGTATTGTATTGTATTCGAGGTCTTTTTAGTCTATTTTCTGTTAACAATTTTGTTAGTTTTTGTTTGTTTTTGCAAAATTCAGCAAATCTCGCAACATGTTGTATCGCAAAATTACCTGTTTCCACTGCACATTTTAAAAATTCTCGCAACAAATGTTATCACAAAATTTTGCTTAAAAATATCGCGGAAAGTACGGGTCCCTAATAGTGGACTCTTCTTTTGGCTCCTAACACCTGGCATCTCTCCCTATGCCTCTTCTCTTCTTCACAGCACTTAAAAGGATGGAAAACTTGGTCTTTCAGAGATCATTCAAAAGCTTTGAATTTTCTGTGATAGATGTCCAGAAGGGTTAGAAAATTCATAATGCTTGATTTAACGCCCCCCCCTCTATTTTTGCCAAATTAACTGCATAAGCCCATGGGCGCTTAATCCATGATTTACGTTATTTTGTTTTTCAATTTGTATCGATAAATCTATCCTTTGAACAAAATAACAAGTTTCAGTAATTACATTCCTGTAAAACTAATGTTACTTCAATACTTGCGAACTAAAACTTTGAATTGTGTGTTCATTTATTACGGAAACTACATTTTGGTATTAACACAAAGAGAGCTAGCTCCCCCCCCCCTCCTTTTTGAATAGCACCATCCTAATATTTTGTAGGGTCAAATTAGCTTCGTACATTGGGCAAGTTTGGCCAATTATTGCCCCTGAGTTGATTGTTAAACTTATGGAGTCTAAAACGAAATCTTACTGTTGAGGGCAATGGCTACACTATTTTAGCAAAGGTTACCATGGTACCGTACATAGATGGCACATAAAACGAAGTCATTACACATTTTTGACTAAAGTAAATGTTACTTGATTCTAATTTTTATGTTAAACTTTATGTAAGTGTATTTATTGAAAAAAATTACTCTATGGGACTCTCGTTAATCGTTGGGAATCTTGTTTCTCCACGATAATCGAAATTTTCGATTTTGACTTGGACGGATTTGATTTGATTTGATTTCGACAACGTAATAAAAATCGAAATCGAATCGAAAGTTTGTTTTTCGCACAGTATTAGTTGTGACCAACAGCATCGCATCTCACTGCATGAATACTGATCATCACATCGTATGGAAGTAGTGTAAGCATTTATTCACAAATTTAAGGGGAATAGAATCGCTAGCAATTCATCATGAAATTTCAGAGTTTCAACACTCGTGAACCGCCAAGATCTCTCAAACCCGTCGATCGAGTATATAATTAGTCGACATCTTGGTGATCACCTGACTAGGAAGTGGTACTGTAATGTTGTAATGCATGGCCTATCCATATTCGATATATTGATGTATGGTAAAACGCCTCCAGAAGGCGACACTTGTAAGCAGGCATGGAGAAAAGCATTAAACACGTAAATTAACCGTCACGAAGCCTCCGTGCATATAATCGTATAATGCATGATCGATTGCAATCAACACGACATCACGACATTACATTTGGCGACGAAGATATCAGCAACCCACCGAGCCACGAATGACGAATCAACGCTCAAACGAAGGTATTTGCAACGAAATTTGAAGGAAGAACGGCAAGTACAACCAAGGTAAACTAACCCCGATACAACGAAAACGACAATGGCTTCCCTTGCTACTCCGACCTTTCCCTCCTTCGACATGACGGATCCAACAACAGCGGGACAAAGATGGCCAAAATGGTTGGCAAGATTTGAAAACTTTACTGTAGCTTATAAAATAACTGATCTTACCGAAAAACGTGCGATGCTTCTACACAGTGCAGGCGAAGCAGTTTATGATATTTTTGACAATCTAGCCGACACGGGAACTACAGCAGAATACGACAAAGCGACTGCAGCCCTAAACAAACATTTCCTACCGAAAAAATGCACGGAATATCACAAATATCTATTTCGTTTAATGAAACAACGCGCTGGTGAAACAATCGATGCATACCACATCCGTTTGAGGGAACAAGCCAAAAATTGTGCTTTTACTGACATTGACAGTGAAATACGAACACAGATAATACAGCACACGAATTCGTCACGTCTCCTAAGGAGGGCACTGAACCGAGAACTAACACTAACTGAGATTATTGATGAAGGTCGCACGCTCGAACTTTCAGAAATGCACGCCAAAGAAATCGAAAAATCCAGCCAGACAAACGAAACTGAAACTGAACAAAGAGTGAATGCATTTCAAAGACACAAAAAGCCTTTTCGAAATAAACGAAATATACAAACTGAGCAGGAAGTAAATAAATGTTTCAGCTGTGGAAAAGCTTATCCTCACAACGATCGTGGTTGCCCTGCCAAAGGACAAACGTGCTTTGAATGCGGGAAAATTAATCATTTCGGACGGGTGTGCCGACAACGCATCGGAAAAGGCAACAAAAGTAATGATGGATTTACACGTGATGTAACAACAACGCATAACTCACACCAATATGCAATGAACTCAAGGCTACCACAACAAAGAAAGCTCTACAATGCACGAAAAAAGGTAAACAACCTGCAAGAGAAGGAATACGATGACACAAGCAGTGATGATGAACTTATGTGCTTGATGAACATTGGAAAAACGGACTCGCCACAAACAAATGTGAAAATTCAAAACAAAACCACAAGGCTATTGGTCGATAAGGCGCCCCAATAAATATTTTGCCCATAAAAATATACAACGAACAGTTTTCATCAATCCCACTACAACCTACAAAACTTAAGATTCTGCCATATGGAACAAAAGAACCTCTACCCATTAAAGGCAAGTTCAAAGCCGATGTAAAATCCAAAACAACGTCATGCATGGCCGAGTTTTATGTTGTAGAACGTGGAAAAATTCCTTTGTTAGGCCTACACACCGCCATGGAATTAAAACTCATAACTTTTGCGAATGCAATGGAAACCGTGCCAGAAGATATGGAATTTGAACGAATCCTGGCTGACTTTCCAGAAGTTACAAACGGTACTGGCAAGTTAAAGGGAGTGCAAGCCAAAGTATACGTAAACGAAGATGTACCACCTACAGTTAACACACGGTACCGCATCCCATACCACCTTCGAGATAAGGTCGAAGAACATCTCAAGTGGTTGGAAGCAAATGACATTATCGAGAGAGCCGAAGGCCCTACCACCTGGGTCTCCCCTTTGGTAATTGCACCTAAGGCGAACGACGAGATTAGAATTTGCCTTGACCTACGAGCCGTGAACGAAGCTGTTATGCGGGAACGTCACGTTATGCCGACCGTTGACGAAATAACATCGAGCCTTGCAAATATTACACAATTCTCGAAATTCGACATGCGAGAAGGATATCTGCAAGTTGAGTTAGCTCCAGAGTGCCGACATTTGACGACATTTGCAACACACTTGGGGTTGTGGAGGTATAAACGTTTGCCATATGGACTGAATGTATCTTCCGAAATCTTCCAAAAGCAAGTGGAAAGAGTAATCAAGCCGATTCGCGCAGCGCAAAACGTAAGTGATGATGTCCTGGTGGCATCTACGGCCAACGAAAACCACGCTGAACTAACACGTGCAGTGCTACAAAGATTCAAAGAGGAAGGACTTACGATAAAAAGAAGCAAGTGCTCTTACAAACGACCTTCACTCAAGTACCTGGGAGTGATTTTCTCAGCCAACGGAATTTCCCCTGACCCAATGAAAATTCAGGCAATTCAAGAATTGAAGAAGCCAACGAATGTCAGTGAACTACGTAGCCTGCTCGGCATGACGACGTATTGCGCTAGATTCATACCAAATTATGCGACGATTTCAACACCACTACGCAGCCTCACGAAAAAAGATGTCGAGTGGCAATGGGGCGATGACCAGGATGATGCCTTGGAAAAGATACTCGAGCATCTAAAGAACACCTCTGCAACTGCATACTTTGACAAGAATAAATGCACAGAAATTCTGGTCGACGCGAGCCCGACAGGTCTTGGAGCGATACTCGCCCAACGTGCTATACCAACGTCCGCAGAACACACCATAGTTGCTTATGCAAGCAAAACGCTCACAGAAGTGGAACAAAGGTACTCACAGACGGAACGAGAAACCTTGGCTGTGGTGTGGAGTGCCGAGCACTTCCATCTGTACGTCTACGGAGCACGCTTCAAAATTGTCACCGACCACAGGCCTCTGGAAGCAGTGTTTAACAAAACCACATACCAGGCTCCGGCTAGAATCGAGAGATGGCGAGCACGACTGCATGCTTATGACACCACGATAGAGTACCGTCCAGGCAAGGAAAACCCTGCAGACTACCTATCAAGACAAAAAGCTAAGGAACCACCGAATTCTTCAAAACTACAAAAGTTAGCTGACGAACAGATTCAGTTCCTCACACTGGGTCAGCTTACTGAAGCGATTGATATCACCAAGCTGAAGGAGGCGACCACGAACGACAGCCTCTTAACCAAAATTATTGAGACAGTCACCACAGACACTTGGGAACAGGTAATCCGCATGGCGAATGCCCAAGAGACAGCCAAGATGCAACCATACTACGCCATAAGAAATGAACTCTCTGCATCAAACGACAAAGATCTCCTCTTACGAGGCAATCGATTGGTCGTCCCGGCTAGCCTACAAGAAACGGCGGTCAAGCTCGCTCACGAAGGACACCAAGGATTGATCAAGACCAAGCAACTACTCAGGGAAACGCTATGGTTTCCTGGCATTGACAAAAGGGTGGAACTAGCGTTAGCCAACTGCCTTCCATGCCAGGCCACAGTACCGCGAAAGATCAACCCACCAGTCCAGATGTCCAAGTTGCCCGACGAGCCTTGGCGGGAACTCAGCGCAGATTTTGCTGGGCCATTCCCGAGCGGTGACTACCTCCTCGTAGTAATCGATGATCACTCGCGCTACCCAGAAGTGGAGATCATAGGGTCAACATCATGCCAAGCTGTATGCCCTAAACTTGACAAAATTTTCTCAACGCATGGGATCCCTGAAGTCCTCCGGACCGACAATGGACCTCCTTTCCAGTCACACGAATTCGCAAACTTTGCAAAAGAACTAGGATTCCATCACAGAAAAATCATGCCGTGTTGGCCTCGCGCCAATGGAATCGCTGAACGCTTTATGCGTACAGTCGGCAAAACCATCAGAGCCGCCACGGCACAGGGAAGGAACTGGAAGCATGAACTGTACACTTTTCTGCGAAATTATCGTGCAACACCCCATTCATCAACATCACATTCACCCGCTGACATCATCTTTGGCAGAAGAATCCGTACTAAACTACCCAACATGCCGCGGTCAAAGAAAAATCAAAAGCTCATCCTAATCGACGAGACGTCAAAAAGCCACATGGCTGAATACCAGCGACGCCATGCCTCAGTGATGAAGCCAATTGCAGTCGGCGACAACGTGCTTGTTCGCAACGAACGTCGTACCAAGACGTCAACACCATATCACATGACACCATTTAAGGTAACTGCTGTGAGAGGCCATATGATCACCGCACTTGGTGGTGACCGAACCATCACCAGACACTCGAGCTTTTTCAAGACGATCACACCTGAATGTGCCGCAGGAGCACCACACCTTGAAAGACCTGAGGAGAGTGATGATGAGGATCACTTCCCATCTCCGCACGGACAAACAACAAACCTACACGGGGAGGCGATGCCAGGGCGCAACCCAGAGCGCACAAGAAACCCTATCCGGCGCGCTACCACAGTGCCCAGGCGCAATCCTGAAAGGGAAAGACAGACCCCTCGACGCTTAATTGCCGAAGCCTAAATAACTTGAACTGTGTATCAAGATTATCTGTTCAAGAGACATTTGATTGGTAGTAGTAATTTAGCAACCTTTAATTAGTGAACTAGAGTATAATTCAAACCATGTAGTTTATTAACATAATGTATTAGTTATTGTAGGCGTAACTTTATTCAGTGCCAAAATTTCCTGTAGTTAACGATTCACCACATCCAGGGATAACATCATCTAAGGTTGGGAGGGATGTAATGTTGTAATGCATGGCCTATCCAGATTCGATATATTGATGTATGGTAAAACGCCTCCAGAAGGCGGCACTTGTAAGCAGGCATGGAGAAAAGCATTAAACACGTAAACTAACCGTCACGAAGCCTCCGTGCATATAATCGTATAATGCATGATCGATTGCAATCAACACGACATCACGACATTACAGGTACTGCCATGGCCACGTACAAATTCGGCTTGTTCAATCCCATGACTCAGCCCACTCGCAACAGCCAAGCAAAGCAACCGGCAGGAAGCTTTCTTTGTGCCAGTCTCATCACGTTGCTGCTGGCATCGTCAGCTGAAATTGACTGTGATATGCCTTTTTCCAACATTGTCGCCAAAAATTGTGGTGGTAAACGGACATAGACTCCAAAGACCGCTCATCTAACCGGTGATCTTTCAATTGAAATGCCTTTCAGTCCTTAAATTTGCACATGCTCAGGCATCATTTCAAGACAGAAGAGGAGAGACCCTCCACAAGACCTACCAGAAACACAGGGCATGCAATTACTACACTATCCCCTTCGCCAATTTGCATAACCATAAGCCGTGCAGAGTGGGACAAAATCGTTCACATGTAGTGGAAATCAACTAAACGTCTCGAACAATACTAACGTCAAAAACAAGCCAGACTTGAAGCAGCTCTTTTCGTTCCACCGACACCTGGCAATCCAACCTCACAGTTCCATTTCGTGCCTTCACCACTGGGAAGATCTGCCAGCCCTTCGTCACCAAGTCTCTCCCGCCACAGTAAAAGCGGGTGAAAACCTCCCTCTAGTCTCATCCTTGTCAGCAACTTCATTGTCATCCACCCCAACACACAAGAAATCATCCATCCTCCCCACCAAGGCCCTTTCACCACCGATCCAGCCGAAACCAGCAACAATCACATCTGCAACCATCACTTCTACCATCACATCAACAACTTAACACAAGATGATCTGGAGGCTGATCCTAATATGCTCTAAATTCAAGAGTAAAAATTTTTCCCCAAAGGGTTATTTGCCACGTAAGACTTCCAACAAAACTTTTTACTCTCTAAAGCTCTCCAACTTTAACGCTCAGGGGCTGCTCAGCAAGCTTGATGAACTCAAACTTCATGTCAACACGGAAAATCCGGATGTGACTGCGTCACTGAGATGCACCTTTCCAGCAGAGTGGACAACTGCACCCTTGGGCTTCCAGGTTACATTCTGTATCGTTGCGACAGGGATACCAATCATCATGGTGGTGCCGCCATTTATGTTAAAACTTACATCCCCTCGACTCTCTTTGGTTCCTCTTCTGATCCTCATGGAGAGTGGGAATTTATTCAGTGCCGGTTGAATCTTGCTAAGGATTGTCATCTGCATGTGGGCTGCTGCTATCGAGTCCCTAAAATCACCTTTCAAGTCAGCTGGCCTGCTCTCCTTTCGTCTCTCAACCATTTCATCATGCTGTTCAAGGGCTGCCAAATGATCCTCACTGGTGACTACAATTTCCCTACCATAAATTGGACCACGCTCCTTACTTCCCAGTCGGAAAATAGTGCTGCTTTTGAATTCCTGGATTTTTTACAAGACCACGGCCTCCTCCAACATGTTGTGAAGCCTACCAGACATAGAACAGGACAAAACTCTAGCTTACTTGATCTTGTCATTACCAATGCTGATCTTATTGTTTCTGTCATTATTCACTATCCCCCCTTTGGGCTCAGCGACCACGATGTTCTTTGTTATAATCTCCAAATTGTCTTTCACATTAATCTTCCTGGCGGTCCCCGTCCCAATTATAGAAAAGCCGACTTCATGTTAATCAATGACATTTTTGCCTGTATTGACTGGCCTGAGCTCAGGGGGTGGGACGTGGACTCCCAACTTGAAATTGTCGAAGATTTCATTCTTGATGTTATTAAGAATTTCATTCCTGTGTTTACCCCATCCACCAAGAGTGCCCCACCTTGGCTGGACCACAACATCAGGTCCCTGATTATGCAGAAAAAACGTGCATATAATCGTCTTCGTGACTTTCCCTCCCCCTCAAATATGGCCCTGTTCAAAGCTGCCCGGAGTGCTGCCGTTTCTGGTCTTCGCTCTGCCCATCGTGTTTATGAGGAATCCATTATTCTCAAAGCTAAATCGGACCCCAAGTCACTTTTTGCCTATGTTAATCGCAATAGAAGACAGCTCCTACTACCTATCTGAAGAGTAATAACGGTCCTATCTTGCTCGATGACCTTGATAATTGCGGCGGAATTTGGTTCGCATTTTGCCTCTTCTTATCTGCCACATCTCCCCAGCCCTCCAATGGATGCTGGCTTCATTACTACTCCTTTCCTGTGCTCGGACGTGGAGCATGCTTTCCTTGCTTTAAGGGAGGATTCTTCCTGTGGCCCTGATGGCATTTCCCCTCTCTTTCTCAAATCCTGTGCAAAATCTCTTGCTACCCCCTTCTTTTTGATCTATCAAAGTTCCCTTTTTTCCTGCACTTTTCCTACTCGTTGGAAAGATGCTAATATCACCCCTGTTCATAAGGGTGGGTCCCTCCATGATGTTAATAATTACCGGCCGATTAGTCTACTTTGTGTCGCTTCTAAAATCCTTGAACGGTTTTTCCATAAATCTGTTATGAGCATTTGTCAACATCTCAATATCGACTTTAAATTCCAACACGGTTTCCTCCCAGGCCGTTCTTGTCAATCTAACCTACTTGAAACTTACAACCACCTTACCATCTTCCTGGACAAAGGGATGCAATGTGATCTTGTATTCTTCGACTTCAGCAAAGCCTTTGATTCTGTTTCTCACTCCCTTCTCCTTAACAAACTGTCTTTTTTGAATTTTCCTAAATCACACATCGCCTGGATCAACTCTTATCTTTCTCGGAGACAACAACGTGTTAGTCTCAGGAGTTCCTCCAGTGATTGGGTCCCTGTTACCTCTGGGGTCCCCCAGGGATCTGTTCTGGGCCCCCTTCTTTTCAATCTTTTCCTGAATGACCTCCATTCTGTCATCCACTTCTTTAGCAGGAGCTATGCGGACGACCTGAAAATTCTTTGTCCCGCTTATCTTCATCAAGATCTTCAGCAAGACATCGATGCTGTTGCCATCTGGTCAACCAAAAACTGTCTTGCCCTTAATTCTCCCAAATGCGTGGTGCTGCATTTTGGGCATAACAACCCACGCTACAGCTACCGCCTTGGTAACTCTACTATCCCTACTAATACGTCCCATAGGGACTTGGGCATTTTGGTTGATTCGTCTCTTAAATTTCATGTTAATACTAACTATATCATCGGCAAAGTCTTTAAAAAAGCCCACTATATTCTTAAAACTTTCTCTGCTGTCTCACCAAAGCTGTTTGCTCTCCTGTACAAAACCTTCCTTCGCCCTACACTCGAATTCTGTTCTCAGATTGGCCGCCCCTGTTATGCCTCCTTCTTCGCCCGTCTTGAAACTTGTCAGCGCCGCCTCACAAAATGGTGCCTTCCCCTAAAACACTTTTCTTACGAAGAACGTCTTCGCAAACTGAACCTGACCCCTGTCAAAACCAGATTCCTCCGTGGAGATCTTATCCTCACGTACCAAATCTTAAACCACCTCATTGACGTTCAGGCTGCTGACTTTTTCTGTCTTTCTCATACCATGACCAGGGGGCACCCCCTTAAACTCTGTGGAAGTATTTCCTCCGGCAACGTGTGTCACAGGTTTTTTTCTGAACGTGTGGTCGAGGCATGGAATGCTCTGCCCGTCTCGGGTGTTCTTTCCCCTTCACTCGATTCCTTTAAAAATCGGCTGGACCACTTTCTTGCTTAGGCTTTCTTTGGTGGTTGGCCCCTGGTTGGTCTGTGTTTTTGGTGGTTGGGGTGGGTGCTTCTTGGCTTTTAGCTTGCACCGTCGGGTTTTTCTATTCTATTCTATTCTTCTGCAACATCTCTAAAATCGTCTGATCCACCGACAACAGTCAGCGCCCCACCTGTCACAACTCTACCCAACCCCGCTCTGACAATGGTACCTCAGCTTTTCGGCCTTGACTCCGTCGTCTCCAATGCCCTGCAATCTCCAACCTCGTTGAACTTCGCTGATCGTGCCATACTTCACAAACAGATCAGGACTGATCTCCATCTTTCCAAGTCACGAGTGCGCCAGCTCGATTTGAACCTGAAGCCGATCAACGCCTTTATCGACAAACTTTCTCAGGCAAACATCACATCCGGAGCACTGACAGCCAAACTCAGTGAAGAAGAAACCATTCTCCAAGCCAGAATCTTCAAGTTGCAATTTGATGTTCATCTCACAACCTCCACCATAAAGTTGATCTCTCCTCTTCCATCCTCGGTACGCCAATGCCAGTTTTCGGCCACATGCAAGCTGCTCGCCAAGATGGCCACATCTACCACCAAAGCATCGCCACAAGCCCCATGATTCTCGTCGTCGTCGATCTCCTCAACAGCAACCTCACCCTCCTCTTTCATCGGCCTCGACCGCCACCATCTTCAAAATTCCACTCGACACAAGACTAACTTCAGACTCGTCTCCATCGACAACCACTGTGAAAAGAATAAGTCATGACAATGCCTCACCCACCCGTCGTGAGAAAATGGATTTTGGCGAGCACTTCTCTTCCACAGGAAAATTCATTTCAAAATCGATTTGGCAATTCGACAACAATGAAAAATCCATTCCAGCCATTCCCGGATTAATGCAGTGGTCCATCTCCAGAACAAGAAAGCTGCCGTGCCACACTTGCCGCTCAACAGCGAAGGGCTACGCTTTTAACTTTTGCACCCGCCTTTAATCCGCCAATCAATCACCAGGCAAAACAAAACCCCTTTCTTTTAGGAACAGTGGTCATTTCTCACACCCTCAACCATCTCTTTCACCTTTTTACTCTCACCCTCAGGAACAGGAAGAAGTTGAAAAAGACGAGAACTACGATCCTCCCTGCTCTTCTCCGGACTTTCACGATTCCCAGTAACATCCATCTAAAGTGCCAGAACCACGTTTTCTTCACCCATCATCCTCTGCAGAATTTGGCCCTTGTTCCTTCATGAACTGTCAAACAAATTGAACTATTCTTCATGTCAAATCAATAGCCACAATCATCATCTCTTTCATCTTTGTTTTGTCTTGCTTATCATTGAAAATGGGCAGACAGCCGTTCATCTCTTGCACCAACAACCCCCACCTTCACCTTCTGAAAGCCCGATGAAGCCCATCGACTCACAACAATGATGTTCCCATAAGTTGCCGTCAAGTTCATCTCCAATTTCCACTACTTTGACGACCACTGTCTTCCAGATCAGGCCGTCGACATTCATCTACATCATCAGCTAACAGCTTCTTCTAAGTCTTCACGTCCTGGAAACTCCCCCACAAAACGTTTTCTTTTTGGCTTTCTTTCACATCAAGGACGTTATTGGAGTCGATGACTCCAGGGGAACTAGCTCACAACTCTAGGGCACTCGTCAGGTGGTGCCCACCGCCAGTTTTGACTAGGTCAACTATAATGCAAAAATTACAGGTAATGAATATTTCCGAATGGCATATAGAAACAGGAAATTGCCATCCCCTGCTAAGGCTGGCTGAATTTTGTTTCTATTGCCTAAACGGAAATGTACATTACCTGTACCTGCTCTACCTCCCCTCTAGAGAGGAAGAAACATGAAAACCTTTCCCGCCTCGGTGCTTTTATAAGGAGGGGTTGCCAACTGCCCGAAACTTAAACAGTTGAAAAACCTCCAGGGAGTAATCAGCATTCCGTGGCTTATTTGTGCAATGGAAATGATTAAATTTTCAAGTACAGTTTGAAATGCTGCAGTTTTCCTTTTTTTTCAGGCTTGTGTTCCATATTTTGAAACCCTTGAAAAATGGATCTACAAAGGAGTCATCATTGACTTATATGGAGAGGTAATAAGTTTTCAGTATTACTGTTGTGGCTATTCAAGGTTCTTAATCGTTGACTTAATTAATGACTTCATTCCTCCAAGTCCTTTTCCCTTCTGTGTCGACTTAACGCTTACTAGTCAACCACCGAGTGAAACGTTTTTGTGTGTTTTTTTTTGCATTCCGTGAGTAGGTGGGTGGGTGGATGGGCCGTAAGTTGAAAAAGTTCATAAAAAAACAAAAAAACTTAAAATGTGTAAGCAGTTTGCTGTTGCAGAATGCAAAATTACACCATACATGCCTACTTTTGTTGTATGTATACCAGTTCATGATTTTAACCATTAGTTTAACGATTGGGAGGTGGCTATCGGCTAATTGGCTATCGGCTACAGTATATGTTAATGGCAAAATGCCTTCATAAGCTATCTGTATCCTCTTGGCCAGAATTGGTATTGGTCACTCGCTATTATTTTTTTTTTTAAGTTCCATCTGTCACACAGGTACGAGCCTTATTTTATCACTGGCATATGGTCGTGTGTCAGGTTTGAATTAACGGTAATTAATGAACCGAAACCTATTCGGCGACATTAGAAAATTAGAAATAAAAAGTACTAACCTGTACATATTATAAGGACCCTCATATGCTTGAGAAACGGAAAACAGATTTTTCCGCTGACGTAATTGGTGTTTTCTTCTGTGGTAGTAAAGACTTGGCACTTGGAATATATAAAGTTTGGCAGGCAGGTAATCTTAACATTGTTTAAAAGTAGTAGCTGCTATTGTTTAAATGTAGTAGCTGCCTATACGTTAACTCGAAAGGTTACCATTCTGTCACCATGTTGCTAAAATTGCTTATAATATAAATTAACATTTTCTTTTCTTTACAGTTTTTAGTAGAAGATAATGAATTAATTCAGAAGGATGAGCTTCCTGTTGATTACAGCAATGAATATCCTTTCAAGTAGCATGTAAAAAGGAGTGCCTTCGTGTGTTATTGCTTGGAACAGTTGTGTGACAGGTTGGGATGTTGCCAATTTATTGAAATTTTATTGTATTTTCGTTAAGTTTTGTGAGTTTTTTTAATTTTAGCTGGGTTTGAGGATGGTTTCATGTTTTCCTCGGCAATTCAATATGTATCATTGAGTCATCGTCATTGAGTCATCGTATCATTGAGTCTTACAATTTGCCACGCTTGATCTGCTCAGCCAACTTTACAAGCAATGGCAAGCGTTCCTTCCTTCTCCCCCAACTGAGGGAGACACCATCAGCGACCAGTAGATTCCAACCCGGGATTACTGTGAAGTGCGCCACATTCAAATTTAAATGCACATACGCCGATAGTTAGCTGTAGCTGCTTCTTTTCTGGGCTCTTGTTGCCTGTAGAATGTGGAATGACTATTTGACCACCTAAAATTTGCAAGTACAGCTTTTTATTTTTTGGGGGGTAAATTTAGTTGGTTAGTTTGTCGGAATGCAGGTTTGGCAAACGAATTCTTTTTTTCTCCATTTCCAACTTAAAATCTTGAATTTTTATGGTTTGCGCTTTCAATTTATTTTAAATAAACCTGCATGTTTGTAGTAAAGTATTGCTGAACTTATCTTGATAAGTTTTGATGCTCCAGATGTATTCATCATTTGTTTATTAGCATATTACTCTGACTCTTCGAAGAAAGCCCAAGGGGAGAAAACGTTCACTTTGCCAAGTGAAATTCGAGCCAAGGCAACTGCTCTTCTCTTCCCGACCCACTCCCCCTTCCCGTATAAGGAGGGTTTCAGGATGAAGGGTCCAGGGTTCGAGTCCCTGTTCCGGCACCATACGTTTGTAAGGAGTCTCTCTCTCAATCACTAACTACACACAATGTTGTTACTTACACTTTAATAACCATCTTTAGTGCCATGTTTATTGTTGTGCTTCTCACACTTGCACATCCTTGGTCTCGTTACGCCATTCTTTCGCTAACAAGCTTCGCGCCAATCATGCGTATCAGCACGTAACCAAGGATGTGTTGCGTGCACTCACTGTAACGGCATACTTGAGTGGCTTGCCCAGGGACACACTCGTACCTCTCTTGCCTCCCCCCCCCCCCAACCCCTCCCAATCCGCCTACTTTTCTGCACACAATTAAAACTGAAACATTTCAGTGTTTGGTGAAATGTTGTGGGACCTTTCCTGGGAAAACTATGACCTATTTTGAAGCTGAGCAGCCTTATTTGAGTAACTTTGTTGATTAACAAAGGTCCCTGAAAAAAATAGTATTGGTCTTGGAAAAGTTCTTGAATAATTATACTGGCTTTGAAAAAAGTGTATGAAAGTGCTTGAATTTTTTGTGTGTGATCTTGTACGAACCCTGTAGCTAGTAAACCTAAATTTTGTTTCGTTTCTGACTGAAGTTAAAAAGAAAATTCTGGTATTGGTTGCACCACTACACCAAACGACGTCAAACTGTATCAGTGGATTCTTCCTATGCCTGTTCATGTTTCGTTTTTTAGCCAGTCTGTAATGTCCGTTTTTAGCCAGTCTGTGACTTTAACGAGCCTTAATAGATGGGAAGAGGGGTTCCTTATAGCCGAAAATTCTTTGTATCTGGAAAAGAATACCAGAGCACTAAATCAATTAGATTATTGTTGTTAAAAATCTGTTCTTTAAAATCAAATATTCGCTAAACGTTTGTTCGTTATCGTTATCTACTGCAAGTAGAAAATTAGAACCCACTGTTATGGGTGAAATCCCACGATTGAACGTTTGTTTTATATGATGATAAACCTGTAGTTCTACCTCCCTTATCGGTATTAGTCAGCCACACCCAAGAGGTAATAAGAATTTTTAATTGTGGTATGGTAAAGCCATGATATTTTGTAGTGTTTTTGCCTTCTCTATCCATCTGCTTTTTATTATACAATTGGGACATATTTTAATTGACACTAGTGAACTATATAAAAACCTTGACACATTTACTTATTGGGAAAAACGCTACACCATTCGACGTGAACGTATTCCTGTTTTCCTGGAAAAAGTTGCAGACATGATTCTTGGAACTGGAAAATACTTGAACGTCATTCGTCAATGTGGTAAGTTGTTTTCTTTTTTAAACTGATTATCTCTTACAGGTTCTTATTAGATTGCACTGATTGCAATGAATAGTTTTAGTTTCTGGGAAATACGTAGTTCTCTAAGATCTGTTTGTAATGAGCTGTTGCAGTACAGGCTTTTGTCAGTCCCAGTACGTTACCCTGTATGGAACAGTTTTTCCAGTTTTCTTGAGTAACTAAAAAATATTTATTTTATAATTTTTATTTTATATGCAGCTTGGACTAATTGAAGCTGGCAACATGCGCATGTTTTCACTTTATCCAAAAATACCTACTTTGTAGCTTATCACGAGATAACTGCTAGTTTCATGCCCATAATAACAAACTTTTTATGCCACCATGCAACTTGCCCCCAGGCGCAATCGCACGTGCGATCCCAGCGCCAGTCAGCCATGTTGATACTTTTTCGTGGGCAAGCAACGCGTTTAGATGTGCCCGAGTGTTTTTGAGATTTTTTTATTTTGATTCGTGCCGTGCATGCAGCCGTGTTCAATGGGGAAAGAAGTGTTTTATGGAACCTGTAGAATATGGCTTACACTCGGAGATCGCTATCCATTGTGCACACGATTCCGGGAATTTGATTTGCAGAGACTGTACTAAGGATATGGTTAGAGGCTTCCTCCGGTCTTGGTGTAAATCCGACCAGAAGACATAAAAACAATGAAGAAGGTGGAAGAAGAAGCTCTCTTTATGATAGGTTACTGCAAGAAGGTTTAGTTCACGATGATTTCTACGATCTGAAGTGATGACCCCGCAGCCATAGCTACAGCGATAAGCTGACTCACCTTTGTGTGGGTGCAGGGCGGTGTTACCGCTAGACTTGATTTACATACGCTTCCATCAGGTCTTATTGTGCCGCCTTTGCAAGATCTCATCAATTTGGCAAATGGCAACATGGATATTCTCCACCATTCTGAAGCAACTGGTAGCTTCACTGCATAGAAAAATTGCATATGCTGCCGCCAGCGCATCACTCCCAGAGGAACGTATCTCCGTCGAGAACCTGGCAGTCGTCGATGTGCCTCCCAAGATTATGGAACTTCAGTCGAAGGCGTGGAAATTGCCAAGGGTTAAACAGTTTACAAGTGTGCATCAGTCGCAAGACCAGCAGGATCCAAAGGATCGTCGGTCGCCACCTCCTGGCAAGGAAAAAAGTACAGTTGCCTCTATCAGATCATCGGTTACATCAGAAAGGTCGGCACTCGTCGAGAGAATAGCAGTCTCAAGGTACCCGCAGTCACCAAGGGACCCATACATAACTAAGGGCCGGCAGTCTCAGAGGGACCGGTAGTCAACTAAGAGCCAGCAGTCTCCATGGGACGGACTGTCAACTGAGGGCCAGCAGTCCCAAGGAGCCGGCAGTCTCCAGGAACCTGACAGTCTACAAGAGTCCGCAGTCACCAAGGGGCCAGCAGTCACCGAGGGACCAGCAGCAGCCGAGGGGGTGGCAGTCGCCAAGGGCCCGTTAGTCAACTAAGATCATGTGGGTGGATAACCGTCGAATCCGAAACCGGTCATGGGAGAGCAGTTCCAAGGATCAAAAAAGGGACCAAGGAAATGCTCGCAGAGCCCACGAGACTACCACAAGCAAAACAAACTAGTTCTAGAGAAAAATCGTTATCCTCGTCTAGAAGGAATGGGAGATCCAGGTCGAAAGATAGGAACCCTTATTACTCGTCAGACTGGAAGACGGGGAGAAGTAATGAGATCTCTTAATCATCCGTAAGTAATAGAGGCCACAGGTCGGTTGATAGTGTAACTGACGAAGGTGTTCAAGAGTATCTTACGGAAAGTATGCTATTACTTACCATCATCATTCTACAGGACAAGATCAGACCAGTCACCAGGGAATCCTGAAGAGCCCCCTAAAGCATTGTTTTGTTGCTAAGATGGAAGACCTCCTAACGTTAGGTTATGCACTTCCTCGTCTCTTAGTACTGTGAGGACGAAGGGATTGTCAGTTACAGATTCCCACGTGGTGTAGTGGACTCGTGTATCCTGTTGGCCGACTTCGCGTTGGAGGACCACCAATTGTTACCGGGAAAGACCTTCCTCTGCACGACGCAAGCAAGTTGGATTTTTTTCTTCGACTCGACGAACTTTGACCCACACACCCACCAAAACCACGAAACTACACCACTTATAAAGAAGCGTAATATATCCATGGGTCATTTTCAATGAATTATGACTCCTGCCTGCCCAAGCCCAAAGCTATATGCATTCCCTCAAACAATACAAAGCTGAAGAGTGCCTTTTGTGAATTGGTGTATGAGCAGCTTCACATGCCATATTCGTAGCATTGACAGCACTAGCTGCCCGCCATTCTTTCACCAGGACCCCAGTTGGTGAACCAAGATTAGGAGATCTTGACAGACTGCGTCAACTACCAAAAGCAGGCATCACCTACTGGAAGGAGACCATGGATTGGGGCATTCCTTCCATGGCAAACTCTGTGCTCCACCGAAGGGATGGCTAACCTCAGTGGAGCCCCTTCCATGCCAAAGGAAACTTTCAGTATTCGTTTACTCCCCTTCCATAAGAATAACTAACTCTTTAATGGAGAACTCCTGAGCATCGAAGCCAAAACTGTCAAAAGGTGAGCCAGCATGGATGCTAGACGCAAGGACCGGTTGTTGGGGAAAGAAGCACATGTCTTGCTAGAAAAAGGAGCAATCCAGCCAGTACCGGAGGGAGCGAGAAAATTATTCAAACCGGCAAGGGTTAATAGACCAAAAAAAAGGGGTAGGAAGGCGTGTGATCTTTAACCTACGCCGCCTCAGCTCAGCATGCCCATCGCGAAGCAACACTTCACGATGGATATGCTCATGTTTATCCTGGGCTCGGTACAGGGAGGGGAATTTACTACATCCTTGGACTAGGATGATTTGTACTTACATGTTCCCCTGTACCCCTCAGTCTACAAGTTCTTCAGGTTTGCGGTGAATGGCATAGCTTAGTAGTTCTCAGTCATCCCGTTTGGACCGTGCACGACACCCCTCATGTTTACATCCATCCTCAAACCTATCCTGGGGTTCCTCCACCAGAAGCAGATAAAAGCACAGGTTATCTAGACGACTGCTTTATCCGCAATCTTTGTGAAACGACTCTCCGAGCACAGTGTTCACTGACGAACCACTCCTCAGCGTAGAACTGGGTGTCAACGAGAAGATGTCCAGAAGGAGCCCAGCACAACGATTTCTGTTCCTGGGTGCTCTGTTCCGGATGTTATGTTTTCTGGCAAGGCCATCAGATGGGAGGATCTCAAACCTTAAGACGGCAATCCAGGAAATTCTTCCCCAAGAGACGAGGACGGCAAGGACCCTCAGTCGCCTCGTAGGAATGATAGACTCCCTAGCAAGCCTAGTGCCATGGGGAACGTGGAGAGCCAGGAGCCTCCTCTGGTTTTGAAAGGAAAACTTATTAGAAAGGATGTCATGGTGGACCCAATAAGACCTGCAGAACTTAGCAAGACAAGATTTGTCTTGGTGGAGAACCTGAAGACCTTCATGAAAGGAATACCGCAGCACACAGCAACACCGTCTCGCACCTTGTTCACGGATGCATTCCTAACGGGTTCCAACACACTAAATCATGCTCAAATTCAAAATCAAACAAATACTACCGATTTACGAATTTTCGACAGGCTGCAATGACTAAAGTTAGAAAAAATAGTCCTCCTGTCTTCATCAGGCTACCACAACGGGTTAAGGAGCCTATGTGTGGAACCTCCCAACTAGCGGGACTATAGTCGCATCTGGAATTGGGTCTCCATATCAACAATCTGGAACTGAGAGCAGTCCTGAAAACCCTCACAGAATGGGGATCATCACTACAGGAAGCAATAATTGTAAGGGTGCTCTCCGACCACAACGGGGGCATACATTGGGGGGGGGGAGGGAGACTCGAAGTCCCTCTACCTCGAAATCTCGTACTCCTTCACGTTATGCCTGAACTTCAACATCACCCTCATCCCACACCATTTAGCGGGAAAGTTAAACGTCCTAACAGACCAGCTACTAAGCGGAACAAAACGACTCTAGCAGAGTGAAGACTCAATAGGAGTGTTTGCCAAGTGATATTTCATCATTGGGGGAAATCCTCTGGTGGACTTATTTGCTACGTTTCATAACACTCAATTGGATAACTTTGTGTCTCCGTTGCGGACAGCAGGGCATGGGTTCACTGAGCATTGAATGAGAGGGAATGACGGCCTACATGTTACCACCATTCATCCTCCTACAACCAACAGGTTCTGAACTAGATCCGCTGGTCGAAGGGCCACTTCATTCTGATTACCCCAAACTGGCTGGCAGTAGCATGGCACGTAGAACTTATGGAACTGGCTAAAGAAGCACCCATCTCCCTTCCAAGAAGAAAATATCTAGTATCCCAGCATAACGGGAGTTCACAGCACCCCAACCCGGAGATGCTGCAGCTTCATGCCTGTAGATTGTAAAGGTGAAATTGGGAGCCATGGGTTTTCATCCAAAGTGATTAAAAAAATCTATTCATTGCCACCGTCGTGGCATTGAATGAGTTTTCAATGCTACCGCAGTTGGCTACTGCAACTTGGGCCTGGCTTGACCTGCCTCCTCTTCTACGAAGTCAGCTGTAAAATGTGGTGAATATTGTTGGATGAAGTCAAAACGACAATTTCACGCATAAAATTGGTTTTAAATATCCTACAATACTAACCTGTATGTGAAATCTTTCCCCGTGCCCCGCTCAAGCCAGGCCAGGCGAGGAGCTAAAAAGTGGTAACATTCACAACTGGTGCTAGGATCACATGTGCGAGTGCGCCTGGGGCAAGCCGCATGGTAGCATGAAATGTTTGTTAATATGGGCATGAGACGAGCATTAGCTCACTATAACGTACGGTGAGTATTTTAGGATAGTAAAACCCAATTTTATGTGTTAAATTGTCGTTTTCATATAACCGATAAATTACGTTGTGAAAGTGCTGTTAACAGCATTAGGATTCAATTAAGGTTGTGCAGATGCAGATACCTTATCGGTATATTTGCAGATATTCAATGTATCGCTCAGGGCCGCAGGAAGGGTAAGGCGAGCAAGGAACCCGCCTAGGGCGCCGCCTTGCAGGGGGCACCACGCCGAATTCCTGCCAACCGTGTAACCGTGGAAGTGGATGGTAAACCACAAATACAGTATTTTTAACGGGTTGTGGTGCATAAAAGTTCACAACGCTGTAAGAGACGTGCTTGCTTCGACTTGGTTTAGTGCTAGCTGCACAATTTCCGAATGTTTTGTTAGCCGATTATTTGTTATTCCTTGAATGATCAGAAAACTGAACACTGAAATAAAAAATACGGTTTATAGAGAGGCACTTCAGTATACTTGCTACTTACCTCTTAAAGAGATACTTGAACCCAAAAATGTGAAAATTGGAGAAAAAAAACCTTTTTTTTTTATTCTGGTTGAATTAGTTATACTGAAATGTTTTTTTTTTCAGGTTGTTCTAGCGAAATGTATTACTCTCATCTCTTTGTCACCTTATTTGAGATTTTTTGATTAGTTGACTAGCACAAATTAATACGGAATCCCATTAGTTCAATAAAAAACACTTTTTTTTTTGTTAAATCTGTATATAATTCTGGATTCGGGCTGAGCAGTTAAGAAGTAGAGGCCGAACAATCGCTTTAATAGCTTTTCATTGTTTTCGTGCATGTGTAATGTCTTATTTATTTATTTATTTATTTATTTATTTATTTATTTATTTGTTACACTACGGTGCCTAACAATTCCTGGTGCACGTGCTATGGATTGAAAACTATTGTCGAAACCGTTGATTGTTGATGGGTAAAACGATAGAATCCATGTTTCAACTTAATGCGTATAGTTTTAAATCAAAATAAGCTGCGTTGTAAATTTCTAGGCCAGAGGCAGCTGGAAACGATGCAGTGGCTTATTTAATTCGCATATGAAGGCTTCCAGAGCTGAGCTGTATTGTTTCAAAGTGGACAACAACAATCATTGCTGAGCACGAGGTTGATCATTGCTATCTTGCAAAGTTGTCAACAATCAAACCCCCGAAAGTCACAAAACAATAGTGAGGTTTTGTTAGGTCGCCCTAGGCCGCCGATTTACTTCCATCCTCTCCCAGAAAATAACGGTGCATCCTTTGATTTCAGCCACTGGATGTGCTGATTGAGTGAGTGATGCCAACAAAAATCAGCGTTTGTAAGCCAGTGTCCAGGGTTGGCCAGGCCAGGGGGGGGGGGGCGGGGAATTTTCGTAAATGTTTGCAATTACGTCCTTTTCAATCCTCTCATTGGGTCCAAAAAGTCAACGCTTATTTGCTTAAGTGTGTCAGGAAAAGTGGGTCTGTAAACTTAATTCATGACCGGCCCCGTGCATAGCACGGGCTTCCTCTAGTTTGTTAATGTTCATTTTTTTCAACTGCTTTAAATACCTACTACAGTTCTCTCTCATTTACTAGTAGTAGTTACTATTTAGTTATGCAAGCCTCAATATAATATCCGTGAACTTTTTTCTTGATATAGGAAGTCGGTGGAAGGGGCTGGGAGGTCGCCTTGGACGCCAAGGGGGCTAGCTATGGCCCTGGTATCGGTATCAGATTGAATCAATATTTCTTAGCGATTCATTTGCAGATACCATGCTTGAACCTTGATTGTAGAGAACTTCATGTTTTCTGCTTGCTGCTGCCACAGCTCTGCAAATTGAAGTGAGCACAAAGTCTTACGCTGACCTAAATCGTTATCTGCATCGAGAACTTTGTGTTCCCTGCCTCGAGATGCCCGCGATTCCGGAAATAACAGTGCAACATGAAGTTTTGTCTTGAATGGAATCGGTATCAGCGTCGGTATCGGTATAACAGATGTCGTACGGTATCGGACCGGTATCTGTATCAGATCTGTAGAAGTGGTATCGGTACAGCATTAGATTCAATATAAGTCTTTTTGTTGCAAAGGTACAGTCCTAGTTTCATTAAGAGTTCCTTTAGTTTCCAATTTGTGTTCATAATTTCTTCAGCATGGGAAGACTTCATTTTTCTATTACAGAACGTTGAACTACCTGTGTATTGTAGGTTGTTGAAATATATGTGCATGAGTGGGGATGAAGCTTGTTTCATTTACGAGCTAAGGGTGCTTTCAGTGGTAGAAGGCCAAAATGAAACATCGAATGTCACTTTTTCAAATGGGTACTACAGTACAATCATTCGCTCATCCCATGACAGAGACATCATGAGGTCTGTCTAGTGTCTAGTTCTGTGCATATCTGTCCTCTTGTTTCATCTAGCTCTTCATAACCATTCTGGTAATAGCTTGTCCTTTAACTTTGGTTGCCGTAATGGTTTTGGTAATTACTTGCATTGTTGATATGATGATTATCTTCATTTCAATTGACTTACAGGTAAAGACATTCGCTGTCCGCATGCTGAAGAGATAGTTTTTACAGACAAAGAATGTCAATATGTTGAATGCATTAAAAAAGCATACGACTTTGCGAGCAAGAAACTCTTGGATTTACTGATGGAAGAGTCGGATTTAATGGGAAGGCTAAGGTATATTTGCTAGTGTTAATCGAGTGGTTACTTGTTTTTGCTCTTAATAAAAAATACTATAAAGAAAACGAATTGTTTGTTGTAGATCTGTGAAGCATTATTTCCTCTTGGATCAAGGTGACTTCATTGTGCAGTTTATGGACATGGCGGAAGATGAATTGAAGAAGAACATCAATGATATCCTTGTGAAAACGTGTTATGGCTGTTATTGGATAGGACCATTTAAGAAAAACTGAATAATATTGTAGTTGAATAGACCTCTTTCTTACCACGTATAGTTGCACTATTTTATGTGTTAAGTATTCTGTTCCCACTGTAATACGAATCATCAAGAAAAAACTAACTTTTAATGTACAAAGTTTAGAAATCACAAAAGGAACGCTCAAATTAAAAAAAAAAAGAAATACATCCACCATATTTCGCAAATTTTCGATAGAACAAAGATGTAAACAGTAAAAAGCACAATTTGTGAGAGGCCCAATGAAGATAGGAGGACTGAAATTTTAATATCTTTTCGTCATTTATGCTATCGAAAATTCACGGAATATGGTGGATGTATTTCCTTTATTGAATTTGAGCATTCCTTTTGTGAGTTCTTAATCAGCAAGAAGCTGAAACTTGCCTCTCTAGATTGCATCTGCAGTGTCGTTGCCCATCAGTTCGTGTGAAACTCCAGTTAATGGTTATGACGACAGCCATGTTGTTTCCCCGCTTCACGCGGTACTAAATTCAAACTACGGGGTTTTGCTGTATGTAATGAAATGGATATGTGTAATAGGTGTGTTATTAATACCAGTTATCATAGGAAGGCTTTAAATAGGTACCGAGCCATAATTAATTGTTCTGGCATTAGTATTAACTACACCAATTAGGGATGTGGTGGCTCTCGTGACAACCCGTTGAGTCAGAGCATGAGGCGCTATAGATATGTCTAATATATGTAATTTTCCCTCCCATGGTATAACATTTGCTTGCTGGCAGCTCACTATCTGATTCTCATTCAGGCCTCAAGCATTGTGAACGAGAGGATGAGTAAATTTTTCCATTCTCAAATTACCTAATTTTATCCGTATTGCCCTTAATTAGATCACATATAATGCCTACGCGACTAGAATCTCTCTTGGAACTTGCCTTGCGTACCAGTGTTGCAAACAGTGACCCTTACAATGATGATGTAAGGTTAGTAAACATCTGTAACTCACGTCAACTACTCGATGGAAATTAAAACTAAAATGACGTAAACAATCATAATAAATACGTTTGTTACTTTGAGCAGCTTAAGTGTAATTTTGTTTAATTCTTTTTAGAGTGGAATTGCTTCCTTTTGATCTGTTGACCCAGATGTTTAAAATCCTTAGCATTGAAACAAAAGAAGAAAAAGGTTTGTAAATACTGTACTTGGAAAAGAAATCCCATGTTTACTTTTGCTTCCATTTGTGCATGAGACATAACTGCTATCATGTAGGGGAGTAGTGGTGGCTAGTTGTAATTTGTAAGTGGTACATGTTTTAGTGTGCTGCATCGAACACACAATAGCTCAGTAGTATTTTCAGGGTTCGTACTTAACTTTGATTTCCTAGAAAAGATTTGTTTCTTACTATCTGCAAAATACTAACCTTCAGTATGTGCAAAAATCAATTATTTTTGCTATTTAATGCCCGAATTAAATTTAAAATAGCAAATTATTATTTAATTGCTTTATCTGATTAGTTTAGCTAATCACCCGCTAGAAACGCTGCGCACATTTTCCATATAATGTGAGCGTAGTGGCCATTTTACCATATTCATGTTGCTTCGGGCACTGGTGTGTAACTGGCTGTTTACATGAATGGCACCAGCACCAGCAGCAATCAACTAACGAATCCACCTGCCAAAACCAGTTGGAACCGGATCAATGCAGTCAGCTGGTCACATGACGTAAAGCCTGGCAGGAACCCTCTGCTCCAGCGGGTATAAAGAGCCTGCAGGAACAGAGGATCCTCAGTTAGTGTTCGGAAGAGCAACTCGAAAGGTTGTTCCTCTAATAATCTCTAGGGCTGGTGCAAGCTGCAACTTCGAACCAGTGCCTAATATGTGTTACTCTGTGCATAGTTTCCTAGCTATGCAGTAATGGTGTTGACTGGGCTTAAGATTTGTATTGATTGAATTCAATAGTCCACTCCCTGAGTAGTTAGAGGTGTAGTGCCTACATTCCTGCTCGTTGCTCTACTAATTTCGGCTGTTGTCGATCATCTGTGATGAAACATGATGTCCAAATTCGTGATCTTCAGGCCTCTGGTACGTTTCCCGAGTGTACACGTAGGAAAAGTTCAGATCTACATCCTGCATACAGGAAATGCAGAAATTCCAATTTTATGACAACAAATGAGAAATTTGCGAAATTCATGACGAAGCTACAGTGAATCAAGTTCTACTGACATGGAAAGATTCGGCTCAACGAAATGTGCAGCGTGATCGTTCATCCTCCATCGATTCTCCTTCACCTGTGAACAATGACAGCCCTTTATCATCCTTGGAGGTTCGCCTTGAATAAATGAGTGTCCATTTAACTGTTTGGAAGTTTTCTGTCCGAAGAAACCAAGGCTTCACTAAGGCTTCTCAACCCACTGAGATAGTTGACGACAAGACGAACGTTGTGGTGTCACCGTGTGAATCTTTGCTATCCGGAGTTTCTCCCACTCTGTCGCCCAGAAACCTCCTACAAATCAGTGAAAACAACGTTTGTCATACAGTCGACACCGCTTACAAAGAACCTCAAGGGACAGTGAAAAAGGTTCCTTATAACCAAAAATTCTTTATATCCGTAAGAGAATAGCACTAAATCTGTTACAATGGTTGTTGTAATCTGTTCTTTAAAAGCAATAATTCCTTAAAATTGAGTTACTTATAAATGGTGTCTACTGTATTACCGTGAAAGTTTGTCAAATCAGAGTCACAATTCAGAGAATTATGTAGAAATATACCTACAGACGATCGTAGCAGACGATATAGGTGTAAAGAGGCTGAAACTTTGTTGAAGTGCCTGAAGAAGATGGCAGTTTGCCATTAAAAATTCACAAGACATTGAAGATGTCTTCGCGGTGAAAGATTAATGGGTCCCACAAGTCATTTTGGAAGTGCGAAAATCCACCATGACACACTTTAATGTTTCCATGATATAATGAAAGCCAAATTTTTATCGGAATTGGACACAAACAAATTTTGATCACTGCTAAGAAATTGAAAGCTGATCAACAATCTGCACTCCAGTCAACAGAGCCATCCTTTGGCGCAATAGAGAACCTTTCTGGAACGACCAAGGATGGAGATACAAGAAAGATGATATACAAAGAAGAAAGAAGAGATACAAGAAAGGGTTCAATGGGGTGTTATAAATGGCAGCCACACCTTTTGACATCTCCAGGCTTAAGAAGCCTGAATTGATCTACAAACTGAAAAAACGTGGGTGTTAAACCACTGGTTCGAAGCATGAACTGGAAGAGAGGTTGAAAAAGATCTTTGGGTAGCAAATACCACCATCCAACAACGACGCTGCCGAAATTTCAACACTAACCGTGAACCATGACCAAGATGGCGACCACAGTTCAGTGACCCAACATACACGTGTTATCACCAGCTCTAGTCAACTACTACGGAAATTTCCCGACGACTCGCAGGAAAAGGATTTTGTACAACGTGAGACCCTCATTCCGAACGAAGTGCTTTTTTTCATGGCGAATCACGTTGACAACATTCAACTTGACTTACTTACACGCACTTGTTCCTCCTTTTTCAAGTCTGAAGAGATCACGGAGGCCAGATCGATTTTATCAAAATACGACCCATGTTTAGCACAAAATCAAACTCAAACCAGCAACGACAAGGATTATGCAAACGCCCTCGGCATCGCAAAAGCACTGCAGTCCCTGTCATACGATTCGATGCCATGTTTCGTTGCGCGCACATTGTATTTTCCCCCGACCCGCATCGAACTTACAGACTTTAGCTGCCTCGCTAAAACCTTGCAATTTATGAATCAGGAGCTAGCGGCCCTCAAAAGTGCATTTCAGACGCTCACATCGTCTCGAAATAGGCCCGACTCTGTGTCAAATAACCGTTTTACTCAACGAAATGCCTTTAGCTCACGGGAACGCCATTTTGAAACTGGAGAGGAAGCGGAAGTGACCCCGGAACAGGAAGTTGTGAGGCTAAACCGAAACTCGTCTGGTTTTCGCGACGCCCAACCTCATTTTAGCGACGCCCAACCTCGTTTTAGCGATGCCCTAATAATGAATGCTCCGTTACGACTTCTTGGCCCGTCGTATACTTCGGTACTACTATCTGGCAAAGAAGAGCGGATAGTTGAGCCCGTAACGACTGGATGTAATGCTCCTCGCAAATCAAGCGCTAGTATTGTAGCTACAACAGAAGAAAATATTGCGGAATGCAATACTACCAGCGGAAAGGAGCAAGACCACGTAACCGGAGACTCCGGTCTCCGTACTCATCTTAGCAACCAAGAGTACCAAAAAACAAAAAAGTTAAATAAAGTTGCATCTAACGATTACTCTCTGCCACCCAAAGGTAACCCCTCACAGTCTCGTAGTAATTCTCCCCCTCAGCGCAAATCCATGCTTCAGGTAGGACGCAATGTTACGAGCTCACTCACTGTGGTGTCAAGACATCGCAACAAGGAGTCATTTCCACATAAGGAAACCACGAACATCTTCGTTAGTCGGTTGGGAGTAGAAATTTCTACTAAGGATGTCTATGACCACCACTGCAAGGAAACTAGGGGTTGTATTGACGCAGGAATTACTGTAATTCACAAAATAAAGACAAAATTCCCAGGCTATTCTTTCTTCTGTATTTGCGTGAATCCGGATGTAGCCAACGAATACATGTCTCCTGACGTTTGGCCTACAGGAGCTATTTTCTCCTATTTCAAAAAACGGGATTTGGGAAGTAGTATAGTGGAAACATACTCCCATGCAAACCCTACAGATAGGCACAGTACGCATACTCCATCAGCATGACAAACTTCCCTCTAACCTACACATCCCATCACACACGTTCCTAATCTTCAGTTGAGTACTAGTTCTGTATCACACGTGAACAATAGCGACCTAAATCCTTTTAACAATCCCCATTATCCAATCATCCACACTAATGCCGACTCACTGGTTAACAAATGGAACGAACTTACGGCCCTTGTTAATAGCCAAAAGCCTCAAGCAGTCTTCATCTCTGAAGCCAAATCCAAAGTTGTTAACAATGCTGTTGTCATTGAGGCATTATCCATCCCAAACTATAAGACAGTGTGTCACCCCATTGACGCACAAGCCAGAGGAATTGTCGCCTTTATTAAAACCGACTGCGATTTTATGATCGTCGACACACCAGGAGGCTTCACGGACAGCCTTACTCTTAAAATCAAGCCTAGCCCTCATTACACTATTGTCGTGGCATGCTTTTACCGCTCTCCCAACAGCAACCATGAAAGCAACATCAGGTGTCTGTCCGCTATCAAAGCACTTATTGATTCCCACAGAAATGACCTGGTTGTGATTGCGGATTTTAACTTACCCGACATCACCTGGGGACTAGGTAATGATCACTTATCACCCTTCGAACATGATTTCATTGATACCATCACCAGCCGCAATATCACCCTACTCGTCAATTTCCCCACTCGTTTTCGTGGCAATCAAACACCTCATATTCTCGATCTCGTCCTCGCCTCCCATTCTAGTTCTGCCGTCGAAAGTGTCTCATCCACTCCTCCACTTGAAACAGCGACCACAGTTGCCTGCATATATTCATCAGTTGCTCTCCCAATAACAAGGCACACAAACCTTTTCTGAACTTTCATCGTGCAAACCACGAAGGTATCAGCGACGATATCATCAATGCCGATCTTGCCAGCTCAATGGCTTCTCTTGATGTGGACCAAGCGTGGGACCTTTGCCTACGCACTATCAGCCAAGCCATTCTAAATCACACCCCACACTTCTCAAATCTGGTGCTAAACAAGTCTAAGCTACCCTGGCTTAATCATAATTGCCGCACAGCAATTAGGACAAAAAGAAGGAACTGGGACATCTACACCCAGTCTAAAATCCCCCACGACTACGAGACCTACAAAGCCAGCCGCAACACATGCATCTCCAGCCTGCGTCACGCAAGGCGCAAGTATGAAGAAGAAATCGCCAACTGCGCTTCTTCCATCCCAAAACGATTTTCGGGATACGTCAATCGTAATAAAAAACCACATTCCCCGATTGTTAGTCTGGAAGACGAGCACGGCAGTTTTGTCACTAAACCAACCAGTGGCGTAAATAAATATTTTTTCTGGGGGGGCAAATTACATATTTTTACGCCCCTTCAGCCAGTAGTGTGCACAAGAATAACTCCATATTGGGGGCAAGTTTTTAAATACTTAGCTGATACGTTTATATTTCAGTAAGAAAATCTTTTTTCAGTGGAGTTGGCTTCAGACCCCCCCCCCCCTCACCCTTGTTTAACACCTCTGTAATGTGTGGCGCAGTGGCAACCCGGATCACTGCATTGTGACTGTGGGCGCTAATGACCTTGCTGTCGATGCGCCATTAAGCCTTAATTCCCCCCTCTCCCCATTATGTAATCAAAAGTTAGTAACCATTAGAACTGCCAGTTAAAAATGTGCTAGCTTTTAGGCCTCGTTTAGATTTTACGTGTAACACGGTGTCGAGGCTATTTTAAATAAGCTAATGTATGTCGTTAACGAAATCTTTTTGTTTCTTACTTCCTGCAAATACTTACCTTCAGTAATTATGCTAAAACCACCTTTTTACGCTATTTACTGCTCGCTTATGAACTAAAAACACCATTTTTTACGTTCACCTTAAGCTTTTCTCCACTGCCGCCAGGCGGCGCTGCACGTCCTTACCGACGTCAGCGCCCCCACCAGTCCAACCGCATCACTTTTCGAGCACTTCCATCGTGGATGGTTGTGCGAGTTTTTACTGTGTGCTTCGCGAATTAACCAACGCGTATTATGGACTACAACAACGGACTTCGATGTCAAGAAGTGGATCCGACGAGCGGCTTATTGGAAAGCAGCACGGTGGGAACAGGATCGAAGCTCGGCAACGGTCGGTAGACGGTAGGCTTAATGGATACGGCCATGCCGACGGTGTGTTTTGGTCGGCCGTCGTGGCCGAGGGCAAGATGGCGGCCGAGAATGAAGCCTTTGTGATTCGTGGTTACGGAGGCGTCGTTGCCTCCCGTTCTTCCCCGGGATGTTGTTCGTGTTGAAATATCATTTTTTTTCATGCAGATGGTGATTTGTAGAGTGAGCCAGTGGAGTTGTCACCGTCCCGCAAGGCAGGTCCGTGCCGATCCGATGGCGGGCGTTAGGTGAGTGACCGACAGTGGCGGTAAGTTGAAAACCAGTAGTTTGGAGTGGATGAATAGGATGACCGCTCCCGGTGGGGAAAATAGCGGTGCGGTTCCTACACTGAGTGGTAAAAAGCCGGCCACGGGCGCTGTCCGTGGTCCGACTATCCCAGCAAAAAAAAAAAAAAAAAAAAAAGTTGCAAGTGCCGCGTTTGGACATAATTGCAATGCTGGTTGAGCCGAGGGGTGCAAATTGAAGCCGGTTTTTAACCGGACCCACGCTGTCGCCACTGGCAACACGTGTGTAGCACCATCGGCGACACTCAGTAGCTACTAGACGCTGATGCAGCGGGACAAATTGTCGCCGTCCTGTAGCCAGTTGTCTCCAGGAAAAGTAGCTGTATGACGCTGACACAGCGGGACACATCGTCGCCGTTCTGTGGCCAGTTGTCACCAGGGTAAGTAGCTGTTATGACGCTGACGCAGCGGGACACATTGTCGCCGTTCTGTAGCCAGTTGTCGCCAGGGAAAATAGCTGTATGACGCTGACGCAGCGGGACACATCGTCGCCGTTCTGTAGCCAGTTGTCACCAGGGTAAGTAGCTATTATGACGCTGACGCAGCGGGACACATTGTCGCCGTTCTGTTGCCAGTTGTCACGTTAAGGGTGTCACATGTCGCCGGTGAGCATTGTGTCGCCAATGGTATGGTAAGTGTCTCCATGGGCGTTTGCCCATAGGCCTATGTGTTTAGGATATGTTAGGGTATGTTTACATTAATCGTTAATGCCTCTACATTTCTTTGGTCCTGGAATGGCAGCTGCGTTGGCTCCTGCGGTGTGCATCAAGACATGGTCTCACTGGAGTTTGGCAACTTGGACGGTTAGTACTATGGGTTTGAAGTAGGGCTCTCCCCCCTCCTTTTGCCTTCGACTGTCTTCTCTTCCTTGGGTCCTTAGGCTGAGTGGGGGGGTGAATCTGATGCCCTTTGGGGTCTGGCCGCTATATGCGGTCGCACGGGGCCACTATGCCCAATTTTTTCTTGCGAATCGCAAACAAGTTTTATTGTGTATGCATTGTTGCCTCTTAAGGTCAAACCAAAACATGTGAATGGAACTGGAGTTTGTTCATCTGGTTCGAGTATGAGTTCCCTTGGCTTAAGTAGGAATCAGAAGGGGGACTTTAAAGTACGTGTTGAAGTTATATCCAATTAAGTCGGTTTCTGTGGAAACCTGACACTCGAGGCTCGGTCATCAGCGTAAATTGGGCCCAATACATTTCCATAACTCCAAGGTGGTACATGGATACTAGTGAGTGAAGCCTAACTCTCCTCAGTGTGAGGTCTGCAAGGTAACCAAATCGACTAGGACCAGTTTTAAGGGTATTGGTGCTTTGCAGAGTAAGAAGCCCCTCGAGCTCCTTCACACGGATGTTTGGGGCCCAAGTCGCACGGTATCCTTGGGTAATTGTAGATATGTGCTTACTTTACTTGATTATTCTCGTTATGCAGGGGGGTTTCCCATCGCTAAGGGAAGCGATGTGTTTCAAACGTTGTTGACTTTCGTGCCAGGAGGGAAAGACAATTTAGCTTCAACTTTGTAAATGTTCGCACGGACTGAGGTACGGAATTTTGTGATTATATATGTAGGTTGGGTATCAGATATCAGCGAACCAATGCCTACTCACCAGCTATGGCTGGAATCGCTAGGCGATTTAACCGCACGTTGTTAGAAGGGGTACGTGCAATACTTCACGAGACGTCTCTGCCACGCAATCTTGGGTAGAATTTGTATGTACGTTCACCTACCTGAAGCATAGGTGCCCTCACTCATACTTAGGCTTTAGGGTCCCTTGTACGTTTTTGTTTGTTCGAGGTGTATCAGTCAGACATTACGAAGACCTGGTGCATTGTGTTAGGTACTCTTCCATGAGCCGGGAAGGGATACCCTTGACGTTAAAACTGGGAGGGGGTATTCATTGGCTATGCGGTAGACAGTAGGATATAGAGTGGAATCCCCATACTTACTTGGTCATTGAAACTAAACATGTAACGGTTGGTGAGGTTTAGTTATGGGGAAGGGAGGTGGTCCTTGCAGTATAGGCCTCAGAGTGTGCCCAAACCCAGTCTAAGTGCAACTACGTTTAACCGTGGGATGGGACTTAGTTCGGGTACGGTGTCAGAATCGGATGGTAATTCTAGGGTAGAAGCAGAAGTTATGACTGAGGGCCCACTAACCATTGAAAAAGTTCCTCCTCGACCATTCATTCGTAGTAATAGTGTAGGCTCCTCCCCCAAATTGGCTCCTTTAGATTTTCAGTATTGGTGTAGGGACGTAGTAGTCCGTCAGACGGGGCAAAGGGTAGGTAGGTTGGATGTGTACTATCACACCCCAGATGGAATTATGTTCTGCAGTGTTAATGATGTCAAATAATATTGTGTAGAACGGGGATGTCAGTTTGAACCACTGTTCGGTTTTAGGGGTAGACGAACACCTGTTTTCGGAACTGTATCCACTAGTGGGCAGGATAGTCCTGTTGATTCTGTGATGCTGCGGCATACGTGTGTATTGTTGGGCCAATTATCTATGCAGAAGCCATTGCCTGTCCTCACAAGTGGGAACGGTCCATGGGAGACGACGTTACGTCCTTTAAGACAAGAGGGGTACATAGAGGTTAATGTAACTATTGGTGTGGAAGTGGGGATGTAAATGGATATACAAGGTAGAAGAATACCGACGGAAGCGTTAGGCGTTTCCGCTCCCGACTAGTAGCTCGGGGGTTTTGTCAAGCAAGCGGTGTGGATTTTGATGGAGTATTCAGCCCAGTGTGAATTTTGTTTTAGGTTAGATTCTTTTATGTATTATGGTATCCATTCTGAAGTAAACAAATGTTGATTTGGATATCCAGTGTGTGGTACGTTGGATTGCGAAACCTTCGTGAAAATCCCCATAGGATTCAAACCTGGGGTTCACCATGGTACTGTGTGGCTATTGCAAACAGCCGTATATGGTCTTCACCAAAGTGGGTGACTGTGATGGGAAGAACTTGAAAGGCCATTAGTGATGATGGGATTTTCTCAGTTCTTGGGACTTGATCTGTTTTTCATTTTGGTTTAGATGCAGTTTTATGTGGATGTTTGCTTTTGTTAGCCAGAATCGTAACTCTTAGAGCGAATGTAGTAACGTGGCTTGAATCCGAATTCGAACTCTCGTCTTTCAAAGTAAAAAAAAAAAAAAAAAAAAAAAACCTATTGGGTGTTGCCTTCCTAAGAATTGATGGCATGACAGTAATTCATCAAATCTTACTTTGCACAACTCACGGAGAGGTATAACGTCGATGAAACGTGTACGGTGCGTGTGCCAGTTCATGTCTGCAGGTACTGGTGTTCAAACGAGGCGTGACGAAGATGAGACAATTGTACATTTCCCATACAGGTCACTAGTAGGAAGTTGTTGTATGGAGCTTCTAGAACAAGGCCTGATATTCTTTTGGGTGTTATAATATTGTCCCAATATACCTATGCCTTTACGTCCATTCATATTCGCTTATTGTTGACCATACTGCGATACTTATGTACTGTCAGTACGAAACATTATGCTATTGTTCTTTCAAGTGTCACGTGCTCTGATTCGTATGCATGTGTAGCTGCATCTTGGGCAGCCGATAGAGTCGACCGGCGTAGTTTCGGTGGGCACATTGTATTTTTGGGTAGCGTGCCTGTTTTTTGGGGCTGTGACAGCAGGGTATGGTGTGCCTCAGTACAATGGAGGCGGAATTCATTGCACTGTTTCCGGCTGTAGGAGTGTTGGCCTAGCTACACAGTGCATGTCACATTCGGTATTGGCACCGTTGGCTACAACACCTTCATTGTACTGTGGCTCCCATTCTGCCGTCCACTTTACTAGGTATGAGGTGAGAATCTTGAGGTCAAAGCACATTGCCATTAAATGTATGTTTTTGGGGGATTGGCTACGAAAGCTATATTTCTGGTTATATAACGTGCCGTCTGCACTTAATGGTGCAGACATGTTGTCGGAATGGCTGAATCCAGGGCGGTTGAATAGGCTATGTTCAGCGGCATTCTATAATTGTGACTCATAAGTAATGTTTTACCTTCTGTAGCATTGTGTTTGCATGAGACGGATGGGAGAGTGTGTTCGTTGTCATAGCCTAACTATGAATGGTTCTTCCCAGCAGAGGTTTTACAGTGTTCATGTCGTTGTTTAATATGTCATGGTAGTGTTAAAGGCCTGAAACTGAAATGTACTTTCCCCAATTCAGGAAAGAGTGTTTGGAAGCCTGGTCGGTGGTTATGCATTGTGCGTGCCTGGAGAATTGTATCTGGCTGATCAGGCACTTTAGCCTAGTGGGAAGATACCTTCCGGTTTCGGACGGAGCGACCGCTCACTCGCGTTCTGGGGTTGACGTGGGCAGCAAGGGATGCAAACTGCAGTCTTGTTGTTTACGTCATGTTTGTTTTAAGCCATGTGGTCAAGTGTTGTACCTTTCGAAATGTCGCTATTACATGTACAGTTGTACTTCAGTATTTCTTCTGGACCTGCTTTGGAACAATACGGTAATTGTAGGTTTAGGATTTCGCTGGAGTAGCGCTGACATTTCTTACACTCTTGGTGCGGGACGCCGCTGGACGTAGCAGTAGCAGCGTGCTCCCTGCGCCGCCTGCCCCTGTTTGTGCGTACTTCCTTGAGGGTCCCGAGTGGCCTGGGGCGGGCGGATCTGTGGTGCAAGCCATGTTGTTGCTGGCCCGGCTTTCTGGGGGTGAAGCCCGAGTCGGTGTGCCTTATTTCAGTGTTATTCTGGCTGTGCTCCATTAATGCAATTCTAATGGAGCGAGCCGGTTTTCTGGGCTTGTGTGCCGTGTTCCTGAGCTAGGTTCTCAAAGATGAGGTGGAGGTACTGCCAGGCGTGGGCTAACTCACCCGGCTGTTGGTTGTGGACCATGGGCCTCTCTACGAGGCCTTGGCATCGCTGGATACCTGGTCCTGGTGGGTTGGTCGCCTTTTGGTTCTTTATTAGGGTTTTGGTGGCAGTGTGTGTGTGGTTTAGTAAGCTTGTTCTCCGGGGTTCCTGGTTGGGGTGGTGATTCCCGCCTCCTGTCTGACAAATTCAGCATAATTACTGAAGGTAAGTATTTGCAGGAAGTAAGAAACGAAAATTTTAACTAGTGAAAATTAGTTTTTACTTACCTAAAATACTTACCTTCAGTAAGGACCCGCCCGCCTCCCCGCAATCACTGAACCGGAGTGCCCGTGAAAAAGTGATGCGGTTGGACTGGTGGGGGCGCTGACGTCGGTAAGGACGTGCAGCGCCGCCTGGCGGCAGTGGAGAAAAGCTTAAGGTGAACGTAAAAAATGGTGTTTTTAGTTCATAAGCGAGCAGTAAATAGCGTAAAAAGGTGGTTTTAGCATAATTACTGAAGGTAAGTATTTTAGGTAAGTAAAAACTAATTTTCACTAGTTAAAATTTTCGTTTTTACAGTTGCATGTTTTCCTGTAGTGTTTAAATGTGACAATCAAGTGTTATCTCGTTGAGTTACGTCGAGGAAGCCTACTAGCTATAAAGAAGCAACTATGTTTTAATTTGCCGCGTTTTTTAATTAAATTTTGGTTGCTGTATCCAATGGTGAAAACAGTGGGGCACGATGCCTTAATAACGACTCACTCATGCAGAATTGAATTCGATCGACTCTTGTTATTTCCGAAGTTGCTGTACTGTTGCAAAAAAGGACGAAGTCGTTGCAATAGTCTTTTCAGCTGTTTCGGCTGTACAGAAGACTAAAGACGAAAGACGCCATGCTTATTAGTGCATCCACAATACAGCATCCACAATAATTATTAGTGCATCCACAATAATGCTATGTAGTTAGCCTCAAACCCCAAACTCAAAAAAATTGTGTTTACCATTGAGATTGGCAAGTGATGAGCTCGTTTAAAAATTTTGAGCGTCGGTTTATATTGAATGATTGACACTGGATTCCTGCCTCCTGGTTTTATGGTTCTTGAACTTGGTATTACTGATAACTATAGCAACCAATTTACCGTTACTGGAAAATATTTTCTTGCATTGCTTAATGGCTCCACGGAAAAAGAAAGGTTTTGAAGAAAGCAACGAATAAACATATTTTTTCAAATGTGACTTTTACGCCCCCTCGGCTCATTCTTGGGGGGGCGCTTGCCCTCCCTGCCCCCCCGTTATTTACGCCACTGAAACCAACCGCTAAAGCATCTGTCCTTAACACTTACTTTGGGTCGGTTTTCAAAACAAATCCACCAATTGAATTACCGGAAAGTTCGATTATCCACACCTCTGTAATCGATGATATTGAAGTTGCAGAAGATGAAGTGAAACACATCCTGCTCAATGTCAACAGCAGATCTGCTCCAGGTCCAGATGGTCTCCACCCAGTTATTCTGAAAGAGTCAGCCTCCGCACTCTGTTCGCCATTAACAGCACTTTTCCAGAATTCAATTTGTTTGGGCAAAGTACCTACTCAATGGAAGACAGCTCACGTTACACCTATCCATAAAGGAGGATCCAAGACTAATCCATCCAACTATAGACCAATTAGCCTTACGAGCATACCAGGCAAAATTCTCGAAAAAATAATCCACAAACAAATACTAAATTTCCTCGCTGAAAATGATAAACTTCACCCTAATCAATTCGGGGGAATTTCCGAGAGGTCGACAACCCACAACTTAATGCATTACCTGGACAAAGTGACACTGTGGATTGACGAGGGCCTCCAAGTCGACACTATATTTTTTGATCTCGCAAAGGCATACGACACGATTCCTCACAACAAGCTAATCGACTACCTGGCTGACGAAGGCATACAGGGAACACTTCTCGCCTGGATCGGTGACTTTCTGTCAGGAAGACATCAGCGATGTTCAGTCGAGGGAGCTCTGTCAGAGCCTTTACCTGTACGTAGCGGGATTCCGCAGGGAAGTGTGTTAGGTCCACTGTTGTTTGTCATGTTCACCAAATCCCTTTCCTCCAAGATTTCAGTCGACCACGGCATCTTTATGGACGACACTAAACTCTTTGCACCTTCTAACACACCTGAAACCGCTGCTATCCTCCAAGACAACATTCATCATGTTACTAACTGGGTGGAGGACATGAACATGAACCTTAACGAAAATAAGTGTTGTATCCTTAGGTCTGGCAACCAACGTCTTCACGCTATCTACGACCTTGGGTCTCATAAACTACTACAAGACATGGCTTCACAGAAAGATCTTGGTGTCATTCTCGGTGGTGATCTTTCCTTCTCTACACATGTCCAATCTGTTGTAGCCAAGGCCTATGCTGTGCTAGCAGCAGTCCGAAATACATTTGATGAGCTTCAACTAAAGATCTTCCTTAAACTGTACTGTAGTCTTGTTAGAAGCATCATCGAATATGCAAACCAAGCTTGGTGGATCAGACATGAACGCGACAAGTACAAAGTGGAAAGACTCCAGAGACGTGCAACAAAGCGGGTCATTGGTTTATCCAATCTGCCGTACAGTGAACGTTTACGACGACTCAGACTTCCCACACTGGCTTATCGACGTTCTCGCGGAGACCTTATCTTTGCATATAAGACTATTAATTCTAATAATCCACTTGAAAAATCTTGGCGTTTTGTCACTGATGATCTTAGAACTAGAAACCACGGAGCTAAGGTTGTGAAACAACGCTGCCGGACATCATTAGTCATTTGCTTTCAGAGTGTGCACCCTGTGGAATAAGCTACCGGCGGAGGTTGTGAAAACCCCTTCCGTGATCACCTTCAAAAAACGTCTTGATATTGTGTTGCCCTCCTTTATACCACCCTACGAGTACAAAAATTGGTAGTAGGGGATACTCGACGCCAAAAGCCAGCAGGCTTTCTGTCGAATTTTCTTTCAAATTCAAATTCATGAGTCAAGAGAAAGCGTTGCATGATTCACAACCCAAGATCTCCTCTCCTAAAACAGTAACTGAAGTCAAGTACAATAATGAAATGAAAAGTGAAAGATAAAGTGGAAACTGAATGGAAAATGTCCAAAATAGGCATGATCGCAAAGCTCTCCTCTGTAATTTGCTTATTAATGGACAATAACTCAAACAGTAAGCGTTATCCCCACCAAAGTAATTCGGATTTGGGGCAATGATCTGTGCTAATAGCCCCAGCGGTGCAACGTTGAGAGAGTGCAGCTCTTCCCTGTAATACCCATACAAATGGACAATAAACTAAAGTAGTAAACGTTTTCCATACCAAAGTAAGCCGCAGTTTGGGCAGCGATGTGTGCTAATATCCCCAACGGCAAGACATTGAATTAATAATGAGAGTAAAAGTCTCCCGTGAACCTGACACCAACCTCAAGTTAGCGTTGGTTAGACAAGGATAAAAAGGGAAAATCGTTGTGTGTCACAGTCAGCAGGTCATTCTGTCGCGTTGTTGGCGAATCGTCCTGTTACTTCGTCGGTGAATCGTCCTGTGGCACTGTCTACAAATCGTCTGTCACTCTGTTAGCAAATCATCCTGTCGCACCGTCGGCGAATCCTCCAGTCACTCTGTCAGCGTATCATCCTGTCAAACCGTCGGTGAATCGTTCTGTAGCAAAATTGATGATTCCCCAAAACATAGAACGATCGATTCACCTAAACGAAATCTCACAGAATCACCCAAAGACCGAAAAGCTGTCTCACCAAATTGCTGAAATGCAGAAAAGAAACGACAGAAAATAGACGTCTGACATGTGTAGTAAAAACTAATTTTAAGCAGTGTTATAACTTTTCATTTCTTACTACCTACAAACAACTAAACTCCAGTATGTGCTAAGATAGCTTTTTTTTTGCTATTTTAGGCCCGAAATAAATTTAAAAATATTAAATTCTACTTTAAACCTTATTTTATATAGTTTAGCTAATCACCTGCCAGGTGTTCTGCACTCGTATCCCATAATTTGTATTACGAGTGTAGCATCCATATTGTCATATCGCTTCAGGCACTTGTGTAGTGTACTCAGTGCCGCGCGTTGCTATAGTTACTAAGGCTAATTGCCAATTTTCGTACTGTTGTGGATTCCTATGCCCTTATTCGCGAGTTCCTGGCCCGATTGTTCCCCCAGGAAAGCCCCAGGATATCTTCACCTTTCATACAGAGGTGTAGAAAATGTGATTTTAAGGAAGGACAGTGTGTACTTTTGTCTACTTCTTGACGATGATGCCATTAATAAAATTTTGCACGCGTGGAAAAAGAACTGATCAGTGCCATGAATCCCAGTGTCGTTCTCAAGCTGCTTCTGTGGATTCTCCGTCTCATAATGTCTTGAACCCGGTTCCTAGTTTGGGCGTTCGTTTGGAAAAGATGAGTACGGTTCTATCCGTGGTTTTCCTTTCGGACGAAACTATCACCTATGCTATCTCTGCAGCTCCGAAAGTAGACAATTCGAATGCTGACAATGCGCCAAAGGGTTCTTCGCCGTCCGGAGACTCTTCAATGCTTTCGCCTAGCAACTTAAAAATGGCGGGGTCAGCGACGCGTGATTCCGCCGCTGCGTATATCAATGCGTCAATGGTTTTGAGGGCGGAAGTCTCCGCAGAAATGGATGTAAAATTGGGTAGGAAATTTGAAGCTTTTGAGCGAAAGTTGTTTAAGTTTGCTTCTTCTATTGCCGCAGAAAAATCCAAGGCTGAAAGTCGTGCTTTGCCTCCGTCTGTGCTGCCTCTAGTAGCGCGAATGCAAAACAAACGATCACGGAGAAGGAAATGGCTAGGCTTCGACAAAGCAGTCCAGTGGAGCCTGCAAAGGATGATTGCAAGTTGTCGACCGTGAACGTTGAGAAGAGTAAGAAGATTAAAGGCTGTGGAAAAGTGTGCCGATTAGTGTGAATCCCTCCTGTAATTCGCTTGATCTTGGTGTGGACTGAAAAGAAAACTCAAGCGTTCTCCACAACCCCTCCCCCTCCCCCCCCATGTAGCATGTTCTGTTGCCGAATCCCCCAAGGCACTGTGGTGCAGAAAGGGAAATCAGCTTCTTGTCACACGAATAAAAATGTGTAAGCCGGAGACGAATGGATTGACGCAAAAGCAAACTAAAGATGATAGCCTGTCACAAAGTCTAAGACACGCAATCCCCAAAGTGTGATCGAAAGACTAGCCCTCCACCACAAAATAAAAGTGGTGCCTCAAAGTCGTTAAGACACACAATTCCCCTACGTGTAATCGAAAGACTAGCCCTTCTCCACAATATAAAAGTGGTGTCTCAAAGTCGCAATTCCCCGAGGTGAGGTTGAAAGACTAGCCCTTCGCCTTCGCTTTCAAGCCATTTACAAACAAAACCGAAAGCGATTGAAAAGAGAATCGGAAAGTGGTCACGAAAGAATTAAAAAGGAGTTTTAAACTTTTGCAAGGACAAATGGATCTTTTATTAAAAGCCGATAAAAGAAGAGAAGTCGACACGAAGCATTCTTTGGATATTTGTTCTCGGCCCAGAAATGAGAGTAAGATTCGGGACGACGACGTTGAAAATAGTAATGTTCGTCATTCCGATCATAACAGTCGATACCTAATCACCGTTTCGGTGAATTGTGAAGGGGTCATATCACCGAATTGCTAAAAGCAAAATGGAAGGAATTTGCCAAATTGCCGTTCGGTTGAAGTTGTCGTCTAATCCTCAAGGGGTCGAATCGCCGAATCGCCAAAAT
This sequence comes from Lithobius niger, assembly GCA_023313725.1. Classification (NCBI taxonomy): domain Eukaryota; kingdom Metazoa; phylum Arthropoda; class Chilopoda; order Lithobiomorpha; family Lithobiidae; genus Lithobius; species Lithobius niger. Next base: position 43,691 of record JAHWFP010005538.1, read on the forward strand.
GACGCATAATGAGCATGCACATCAACGAAACAAGCACCGTGTGGATTTTGTTGAAAATAGCAGTGAGTGGAAACAAAGGAAAAGATCGTTGGATTTGGATCCATGGTTCCAAAAGAACCACGAGGTAGGTGTCACCGAAACGCAGGAGGAAAGTAGATACTCACAATAAGAATACGCAACACCAAAAAGTTTGTAACTGTCAATCACAGGCCAATTTTCGGTGGCCAATTTTCTGCCACATTCTTCAGGCCAAGCTCAGAGTCCTGTTCACAACAGCAACAACAAACATCAACAGAAAAAACAACGGTGATGTCAATCTATAAGAAAAGTAGATGATTTTGAAGACTCTTATGACTGATTCGTCTGATGATAGCGCTAACTTCTCTTCAGATTCTGGCTACGAATCGCCGAGCAAAACCATTTTATTAAATCCGAAGAACAAAGATGTAAAAGACATTTTCAATGAAAGAACATCACACAGGAGAGAGATTACACAACACAGTGAACAATCAATAAATGTTACTGTGAACCAATGTAACAAAAACCTAGTGCAAAACGAGTGAACTCTTACACACAGAGAAAGAATGCACATAGCTAAAAAGATTCACAGTGTAAAGTTTGCACTCATATTTGACACTTCCACCAAACGTCCCTGTAACTACCTCATCCTAAAGTGGCACTATCACCGATTGAAAGCAGACGAGTTCTGACAACATCTAGCGCTGTGTAGTACCATCTAGCGTTTGCTAGCACCAAACGAAGGATTGCATATCGGCATTTCTTTTAACGAAACAAACAAGCCACGACATCCTTAATTATTGAGTGAAAATTTGGTTCATCCTCGTGCACCTGCGAGCAAGCTATAAAGGTTAACAATATCATCGTCGCTAGATGGTGCCACGATATTTTCGTTCGCATTTCAATTGGTGATAATGCCACTTTAAGGGTTAGTTCAAGCTAGCTTACACCTGTAAGGACCATACAAACCCGTTATTTCTCGTCACCAACTCAAACACAACACACCGCTGAAAGAAAAGGCATTAGGGTTAAGTTTAGGCATGACCAAAGCCGAACTTCGAAAAAGGCCCAACCATGCAAAATCAACAAGCAGAGAAAAGGCGAGTTAATCGATGGGAATGCAGTCCCCAACTAATCTTTTATTGGTTACAACAGCCTATATTACAACATGGCCCGTGGCCCTAACGATCAATGAGTATCAATTCCAACAAAGTACGCAATCACACAAAAGAAGTCACACAACGACCTCTGGTAAACAGTAGATAAAACAAATGACCACATAATGGCGCTCACCAAATTGCTACATAGCGCAATGTTATTTAGCAAAACGTAACCACGAAATTCACAACATATTCCCAAACCCCACACCAAAGGTAAATAAATCTACTCTTGTGAAATTCGGTGGTGATAAATGCCTTTCTTGATAAGCAAATCGGAACGGACCTTCAGACATTCTGGCTTTCCTCGCTAAAACTCTTCTCACTTCTTAAAGGTAATAGCCGATCACTTGTGTTCTGGTAGGGAAACTCTTCTTGGCATAAATCTGATGATGGACATCAAGAGAATAAGGGGAAGGCTTGGATAGCAGCCCGAACAAGTCTTCTTCGGGCCTTGGAACGACGTGACTCACTTCACCACGTCAGAAAAATCCCGTCAATTTTGAACTGGTAGAGAAACATAAGGCAGAGCCCTTCACCTGCTAGCGGCGTCCACTGGTGCCATACATCTTCTCACCGCTGGGATCCACCAAAAGGATGAAACTTTGCCCGGCGAGCCCTTCCTCCACAGCATAGGTCGGAACTGGCCAGGACCGTAGACAGAAGGGATTGAAACGTAATCGTGAGGCTTATAACTAAGATTTGCTTCATAGGGTAAAATAGTGACTGTGAAAGCTAAAGCTAGCATTTGAACATGTACCTATCTAGAGTACTTGTTGTGAGTGATGTGACTGTAATCATGTGAGAACCCTAAACATGCCACCCCTAAAACTTAGCAGCATGCTAGAGCTCGAGAAATACGATGGAAGCCTATACTAACTCGAGAGGGCAGATCCTTTGCAGTGTTCTTCTAAGAAAATTGCCATTGCCAGTTTGCAGCATCGCAGAACGAACCTTTCCACCTCTTCCTTCAGTGAGTTCGGAGACGCATGCCATTTTCCATTGGCTTCTTGGCATTCTCTCATCTTTGAGTAGTACCACATCGTTTACTTGAAGCCGGCATTCTGAAAGGAGCACCTTCAACCTGTGTGCAGACTGAAGAAGCAAAAGGTATTCCGTGCTCCACTAGTCCACTTCCTCCAAAATTCATTAATTATACGTTTCCGTAGGAACCATCGTTTTTTCAAGGAATCTTTCGAAGGGACAGTAGTAATGGAAGGAAAAACGTCAAAAAGAGACCCTCTCAAATGGCCAATAAGGAAGTGCGATGGCGTCAGGTACTCGGAATCCATGGGGTCTTCAGAAATGGCCACCAATGGTCTGCTAATATCAACTTCCTCCACCTCGGTCAAGATAGTTGAAAGTTCTTCAAAAGTTAATAAGGCCGAGTCCAAAGATCTTCTCAAGTGACGTTTTACTGCTCCAACCATGCGTTCATAAAAAGCTCCCCACCACGCGGCTTGAGGGGCGATGAACCTCCACTCGATTCCGTTTCTGGCTGCGAAGTTTTGAACTTCCTCATGACAAAAGCATTGGCTTCTCTCAATAAATGATCTGTCTGTTGAAACACCTTGGCATTATTACTGTAAATTGTTCTGCATAGACCACGACGAGCCACAAACCGACGAAAGGCTAAGAGAAAAGGCTTGAAGCCCTGTGAAGACACAAGCTCCAAGTGCAGAGCTCGAGTGACTGCACATGAAAATAAGCATATGTAGGATTTTTTTCTTAAGGTTTCCTTCTTTGATCCAATTTCCTTCTCAATTCCAGAGACTTGAAAGGGCTCAGCACGACAAACCCTTGAAGCAGGCAAAGGTGCTCAATTACTGAGATGGGTTTGGCATACCATTTTCGGCAAACAAAACAATTACGAATAGCCTTTTGAACTGACTGTCGTCCCTTTAAAATCCATACCTCATTATGAAGACGAATAAGTGTCTCTTGGATTCCACCATGCATAGAACGCAAGTGTTGATCCAAGATGTAAAGTTTGGAAACATCGTTAATTTTCGTACTGTAAAACGCCATACTGTCAACAAAACTCGGAAAAATTCCGGAAACAAATTACCGCATACTTTCACAATTAAAACAACAGCTTTATCCTGCGAATTTTCGATAGCTTGGGCTGCTATCTTCTTCGGGATTTTCCACTCCAATTTGACGAACTATCGCATTTGAATTTGGCTGGTAACGTTTGAATTTGGCTGGCAAATTCAAATGCGATAGTTCGTCGAACTGGAGTGGAAAATGTAGAAAGTCCGAGCCATATCCTTGAGGCCCGTAGAAGATAGCAGCCCAAGCTATCGAAAATTCGCAGGACAAAGCTGTAGTTTTGATTGTGAAAGTGTGCGGCAATTTTTTTCCGTATTTTTTCCGAGTTTTGTTGAAAGTTTGGAAAGTTCACAATAAGCCATTAATACAGGATGACGTTGAGATTCCGAAAGGTCTGCATATTTCAATCTGCCACCCATTTTTGTAAGTTCTTCATCCAAAAACACGTTAAAACGAAGTAATCTTGATTTCTTGTCCAGTGCAAGACCCGAAGGCTTTAAGTTCCATTGAAAAGCAGTCCTCTTGGATCACTTTAAACCAATAAGTTACAGCTGTACGCAATTCCTTTGCCTTCAGAAAGGGTTGAAGATCAATATCAGCCATCTTGCAGTTCCTGATAAACCGAAACCTCCAAGCTAGAATCCGAATCAATTTTCTCCAAGATCCATACTTGTAGAAATCAAACACTGCGGTGGCACTGACATTTTGTTGAACAACTACTTCCAGTAACCTTTCCTTGTCCATCAAAGCATCTTTATCATGAGGCTTTTCTATCAAAGGCCACGTGTTGGGATCTTGCAACAGCCATGATGGACCCTTCCACCAAAACTGAGAGATGAGTAAAAACTTTAAAGAATGCCCTCTGGTTATTAAGTCGGCAACATTTTATTTGGTTGTACAGTAGTTCCATTCATCTGCTGTAGATAATGCTTGAATTTCCTGTACACGACGTCCAACAAAAAGCTTCCACTTCATGGGTGACCCCTTCAACCAACCCAAAGCCAACTTGGAGTCAGTCCAAAAAAAGGTCTAAGTCTTTTCTGTCAAGGGAATAACGAACTGAAATTGCAGTCTCGACAAAAGATGGGCAAGATGGAGAAGATGGGCAAGATGGGCAATATTTAAGAAGACTTCTGGAAGAATTCAAGATCAGTATGCGAGCATTAGCTAATTTGGGTTCGGATGTCTCATCAGTGGGAACAATTTTATGCCCAATTCTTTTAAAATCAATTCCCGCGTCATTACTGGCCGAGTGGAATAGAAAACCCTACAGTGCTGGATTTTATAAAAGTCGAGTAACAAATATTGAACAGGTTTATAGAATTGTTAGTGAAAATTCAAGAGAGGAGCAAATCTCGGGAAGAAAATATGAAGAAAAATCATATAATTCCTCGTCATCATTGCAACGCAAGAGCCTGGCCCACACTCGTATAACCGCAACAAAGCAAGCGGTTCACTAGAACCCTTCTGCGTTTTTTGTAACAATGTCTCTCATTTTTCTTCAAGTTGCTCTGAAGTGGTTCCAAATAATGCTCGACGTCAGGCTTTGCAAAAATACAAACGTTGCTATAAATGTTTAAAGAAAAATCATTTTAAGACATCGTGTCTCGTGCCAATTCCTATGTCCGAAGCGAGAGTCGCAAGATACTGCAAACACTTAAGGGCGAAACCTAATCTCTTTTGACAGCCGCAACATGCCACGCAGAAGAATATCAAAAAACTACCATGTCGGTTTTATAGACAATCCGGGTTTGGATCAAAGGAAATGACTGAATGGAGCCTATTGTTGTTAGATGGCGGTTCAGAGCGCTCATTCATCACAGACAGAGTGGCGCTTAATTGAAGCTTAAATCCAACAAAGAAGAAAATCTCGTGGTTCACACCTTTGGAGGACAAGAGATCGCAAATCAGTAGTCGCATCCCTGCGTTACTCGCAGGTCACAATGGAGTACAACTTCAGATAGAAGCGTTTCAGGTACCTGAGATTTGCCATGGTATTAACTTGTGGTAGCCTGGTAGGATTGAAAACTTTTTGTGAAGCAAACGTACACATAGTTGGTCGCAAATTATGGGTGCGGGTGAGTCTGTATCAGTGGATATGCTGTTAGGAACCGATTGGTACTGGAAAGTCGTTACAGGACATATGAACTGTTTATCTTCGTTTTTGATGGCAACAGAAACAATTTTCGGCTGGCTACTTCAGGGCAGCACTATGACTCACTCTCAAACGACTCCTATGGTTTCTGTACTTTACCTTCATGAAGATACAGAAGATAAAAAACTTGACCAACCAACAACTTTCAAGATTTTGGGAATTAGACAACAGTGGTATTATGGCTTTAGAGGAAAAGCCGGAAGTTACGTTGCAGGAAGTAGAAGTCAGAAAAAGGTTTGAAGCCACTATAATTTTTGTGGATGGTCGTTACCAGGTGGAAATACCTTGTAATGAAAAGAAACTTGAGTTGTGCTCTAATTTTAGCTTGGCCAAGGAACGTTTGCGTAGACTGCTGACAAAGCTCCAGAAAGATCCCATTCTTTTAGAGCGATATAGAACGGGCATTTATGAATATTTAAAAAATAATCATTCTGAAGAAATTACTTTTGAAGTAGACGAGAATCGTGCATTTTATTATATGCCACATCACACAATAATAATAGACGACAGGAAAACAACCAAGTTACGCATATTACTTGATGCCTTATCAAGCAGTAACAAGCGTTGTCCTTAAACGAATGTCAGTATGCTGGCCCGAGTTTGAATCCATTGATTTTTAATTTGTTGCGCGATTCCGATGACACAAGATTGCAATAACTAGTGACCTGGAAAAAGCCTTCCTACAGGTCTAATTAAAGCCACATGAGCGCGACGTAACAAGATTTTTGTGGACAGACGAAATGTGGACGCCAACCAAGGAGCCAAAACTAAGGTGTTCAGGATGACAAGGGTCCTATTTGGTATATCCAGTCCTTTTTTATTGGCAGCTACAATCCGTCATCACATCAAGAAACATCCGGATTCAAGTCACGAAATGTGTAAACTATTAAATGACATGTACATTGATGATTTGCTGGCCGGAAGAGGTTCCTGCCAAGAAGCATTTAGAATTTCTCAGGAGGCCAGGTCCTTAATGGCCAAAAGGGGCATGTTGTTAGCAAAATGGTGCTCACCAAATTGCTACATAGCACAATGTTATTTAACAAAACTTAACCACGAAATTCACAACAGGACCTCATGAAATTAAGATGGAATCTCGGAAGGACGAGTATCAGACAGTTACCGCGAGTCTTAGAATGCGTTAAACTCGATAAATGGTAGTTCAAAGGGAGCATGCTGTGTACGGTCTTAAAAGTTAGAACAAGGTACGCCCTCAGGCGCCTGCACGCAAGTGTATCTAACTTGAGGAGATGCAGTCGTTGACTGTATGGCAAAGAATACATCCCAGGTAGCGCTTTAGTGTGTTTCCTTTAAGCAGCTTCAATCCATTCAACATCTTTAAGGAGGTTAGGTAACCAGACCTGACTGGAATACTCAAGCAGTGGCCTGAAAAAGACCTTATAAGCCCAAACACCGGTG